>JAPMAE010002038.1:6023-18046 GCA_036584705.1 Rhyacophila sp. 25_7 | reverse complement strand
AATCAAATTTGGTTTAAATATTTTAAGTGGTTGATAAGTTATAGTGAATTTACTGAAAGGACAATTTTTTGCAAAAATCGCCCGGCCACTGTGCAAAGTTCAGCGGAAAAACACTGGTCGTTGAGCTGTTAATATTCCAATATTTTAATATTTTAAACCAGACACATTTATCAATATTTGGAAGTAATTAAAATTATATCATAAGTTTTTAGTTGAGAAAAAAAATATGTAAATATTACCAATGCAAATGTAAAGAAAAGACATGCAATATCATAATTTTTACTGAAATTTATTTATTTTTCTTATTTATGTACACATATCTAGGTACATATTGCACACTTTCCAATAATATATTATAACAGATATTTGGAAGAATTATAATACAGATAAATAAAAAATTAAGAAGTTTGATATCTAATGAAATTTGAATTTTTGTCCAATTAATTTTTATACAGTTTGTTTTATGTATAAATTATATCCAAGTTCAAGTCACTGAAACTTGAGAAACATATGCATTATTTATATCACTTATTCATCAATATGTTGCTACAAATAATGATAAAAACATTTAGTAATTTTTTAATCGTAACAAATTCTATTCTATTAAAAAGTCTTAATCGATTCTTCTACAATGTAATTTCAATAAATTAAATGTTCAAAGCAATTGAAAATAAAATTATTCACTCTCAATGATTATTAAAAAAAAGAAAAAACTCATCAAAGGGTTAAACATTATTTTTTTATTCATCATTCTTAGGGGCAGAAACAAAAAATTTAAAAGACAATAAAAGAGCACTCCAATGAATATATTTTTTTTTTCTTCTGTAAACTAATGAATGTCTTCATGCAGAACTTTCCTCGGTTTCAACATGAGCCGTAAAGGATTATTACTAATTGAAGGAGGCGTTGATGCAATACAGGCCACCTTGCTCAGTCCAGCGAATTTGTCTCGCTGTTTTTTTCTTTTGGCAGTTGATGTCGATCTTTCTGAAGAAGTAAGAACTGGAGTCGGCTGCTTAGAATTGGCAGTTTGATAGATTAAATTTTGCAATTTCCTCTTTACTGCTTTATTGGCAAATTGATTTTCTGAAGTGATCATTTTTATCTTATTGTATGAATTTTTGGCCAACATTTGATATGGAATATGTGTAGCTGGAGTGAGATTTCTTGAAACTGTTCTTACAGAATCTTTCTGTCTGTGCACTTTATTAAAAATCCTTACATTACTCATCTTATTACAAAATAAGCATTTTATCAACTGAAAAAAGATTTTAATTACACACATCTGAAAAATATTCATATAATAGCTACAAAAAATTTAAGATGGTGATGAAAATATACTCAACATTTAATTTAAAATCAGAATTGTATGTGTAATTACATATTTCTTTCATGCATTTAGAACAGTGTTCCTACAGCCCCCGTGGGTCTATAGCAAATTAAAATTAATTTGGGGGTGCATAAACAATGTCAGGGGATCCACGGAGGTTTAATATAAAGTAAAATAATTGTGACCCATTTTCATTATTATTGAAGTTTAAAAAAAACACAACACGATAGTCACCATTTATCATTCACAGGATCATAGTGGCATTTGTATTTTTTCTATTATGCAGTTATGTAGAATTATTTCAGTCGGGGGTTCATGGTCAGGTTTTTGCTACAAGGGATCCATGGGCTAAGTGCATTTGAGAACATCTAATTTTGAAGAATCATCTGACATGAATGGCAATACTTTTAAAATAATCATTTGTAAAAATGGTATTGGGTTATTATTCTTACAAGAGTTTTTGAATGTAGTTTTTCTTCTGCTCTTTTTATTTTATCAATTGATTGTCGACCATCTTTGTTTTTAATAATTGACCGATATTTTCTCCTCATATTTTTGGTGAGATGTTTTTTGGGAAGCAACTGAAAAAAATATTTGTAAATTAATGATTGATATTTATATAATTATTGATAATTGGTTGATATATGATATTTTTGAGAATTGAGAATGTATATTTGATGCCTCAAAAAAGTCAACCTCAGAAATTTAGTGTATTGTTGAAATTGAAATGAGTTTTACATTAAAAAAAATACTAAATACAAAATAGAAAAAAGTAATCTACAAATAAAAGGTTCAATGAGATTTTTCATTATTCATCAGTTCAATACACCGCAAAGTGAAGTTCTAAAAAAAAAAAGGTGAGTTGACTATTGTTTAAGATGAGAATATTTGTGACAGATGGGGACAATTTGGGTTAGATCGCAAAACATCAAAAAAAAATATACTGTTTCATCAAACAATTTTAAGTACTCGAGTGCAAAAGGCTCACCCACGACAACGGATACCCACTGTGAATTGCTCTGGTATTTCAATGATTGTTACTTTTTTACTGATCTGAATACTAATATTATGGCAACATACAAGGGTAAGGTGAAAAGTTCTCGGCCTGACAATAAGACTGCGATTTTCACTAAAAAATGATTTATTTTTCTACATAATCTCCCTTGACTTCAATGCACTTGGTCCAGTGCTTCTCCAACATCAGTATTCCTTCCGGGAAATAAGAGTCTGGAAGGCTGTGAAAGTATTCATCTATGGCGCTCTAAATTTCTTCAAGTTTAGGAACAGATGGAAGTCTGAGGGTGCCAAATCAGGAGAATAGGGGGATGGCCGAGCAAATCGTGCTCCAAATCCCGCAGTTTTCCAATTGCTAACGTACCCTTTTGTACAGGTGCAATGTCCTGGTGAAAGACGATTTTTTTCTTCTTGAAGTCAGGTCTCCTCTCGCGATTTTTGGCATCCAGCTGGTCAAGAAGGGTGGAGTAATTTTCGCCTGCAATTGTTCTACCTTTTTCAAGGTAATAAATTAACAGGATTCCTTTCGCTTTCCAAAACACGCTGGCCATAACTTTTCCGGCGGATGCGATCGACTTCGCTTTCTTTGGCGCTGAACCACCGGCTTCCGCCCACTGTTTCGACTGCTGTTTCGTTTCTGGTGTGTAGTGGTGTACCCATGTCTCATCCATGGTGACAAATCGCCACACAAAATCAGTCGGATCCCTATTGAATCGGTCCAAAGATTGCTGCGAAAATCGTTTGCGTATTTGCTTTTGATCAGCATTCAGCAATTGCGACACCCATCTTGCGCAGAGCTTTCGCATCCCTAATTCTGTGTGCAATATGTTTCGTACCTTTTCTTCTGATATCCCCACAGCCTCAGCTATCTCACTCACCTTAACTCGCCTATTATCCGACACAATACCGTGTACTTTTTCGATGGTTTCCGGTGTGGTTGTAGTTTTTGGCCGTCCTTCACGTGGGTCATCTTCGAGAGACGTGCAACCACGTTTAAATTCAGCTGCCCACTTTTTAACGGTTGACTTGGAAGAAGCAGAGTTCCCGTAAACTTTTGTGAATTTCGGATGAATTTCCTTAGGGGTTAATCTATTTTTAATGAAAAACACGCAAAACGTCTACTGCAAAATCCGTGTAAACTAACTATTTGAGAGAACAAGTTAAAACTTGTCATACAAACTAATGACACGTGCACCCAAGCGGGAAACATAAATTTATGCTGATTGGAACGCCATCTTTGTGTCACGCCGAGAACTTTTCACCTTACCCTGGTATCTCAGGAAACTAATATTTGTTTTACAAAAACCCATCAACTTCAGAATATTTTTAGGAAAACGTCACATGGAAATAAAGTTACCAAAACATTGATTATAGGCCAAAGTGTCACGCGTATATCAAGCTAATAGATATTATGACATTAATTAAATTTCTAGGTAAAACATTTCATGCCGATTGTATGTGTTTGTGTGCACTATTGTGAGTGAAGATGGAGGTGAGAAATGAACAAGGTCTTAGTAAAGATTTAGTTTCCCTCTTTTTTAATATTATATTCCCATCTCATTCTTTCATATAAATATCTTAAGCCATAGTAAATATTCGCCCAATTATAATATCATATATATCAGATTTGATGTTTTTATGAGAATTTTGTATTTTTTTCATTATTTCAATTAGATCGAAAGTGACGGTAATTATTCGTTAAATATTTGGATGAAACATTTTTCATTGCTTGATTCTGACGTAGGTCATAATGAAATTGAAAATGCTTTTCAATCTTCTACTGGTGACATTTTTGCTTGAGAAGATGGCGATTTCAGACCAAAATTAATCCATGCTCATCAGCATCCATCACCTCCATAATATTGGACATACAACTACCGATCAACCTGTAAGACTAAAAGTAGTTTCAGACATGTTTAAACAAAATATTTGTATTGATGGAAATCTTATATTATTCACAGATCATCTAATTTTATGACAGTTTATACCAACAAAAGCGAGATGTTTTGGAACAAAATTATTTGATATGTTTGATAGTAAGACGTGCTGTGTTCTACTTTAAATTATGTATACTGTAGTTACCAGATTAATACTTTCTGGCTGACTTTTATGATGTCAAAGGAAATGTTCTTATGTTAGTTTTATGCTAGATAAAATATAGAAACCGAAAATGTTGCAATCGGAAATCACTCGCTTCACATTCTCTAAAAAACGAAAACACCCATTTTATCGCAATCAAATGCTACAACTGAAATGAGCAGATGATATTTTGAATGATTTTCAACAGAGAAAAGAATACGCACGATCGTGTAAACAATATGATGCAGTTTTGTGTACAATAGTTTTTTGAGATATCCCATAGAAAAAATCGTGATTCGAAATTTGATGGCGAACAGGATATCGGTCGTAATTTTTTTTCCTGATAGTTAAAGCTATAACACAAAATTTTACTGATTATTGATTACATTTTCTATGAATCTTGGTATAAATGAAGCTATTGTTTGACTTATGAAACTACTATTGTTAAGTCTGTCACACTAACCTTCGATTTATAATTGTTTTGACTCCATGGTGTGCTACAACTGCCGCAATGGCTATTCAAACCAAAAGATTTCGGTAAAAGTTTAAAGTTGGATTCCGATTTGACAAAACAATTTGTCCTGAAAATGAATTAATATATGAATTTTCATTTTGCCTCATTATCAAAATTCTTTAAGAGACCGAAACGAATTGATCGCAGGAATAATATAACCTATAACATTTTTCTTACAATAAGTTAGATCGGATTAAATTATGGATGGGGTCATTTCTTTTTAGCGTTGTGGCAGCATCACATAAATAATTAATATATAATTCTTGTTTACTCATGGCGAGAAATATAAACACAATAGAACCAGCACTAAGTCAAAACACAAAATTTCGTGATGCGGATTCATGAATATAAACATGCCTTCACATACGCAACCAATAATTAAATTCACTGTTGTAGCAACACTGTAAGCTCACAGTCACAGGTGAAAACAATTGCTAATAATTCGGACAGGTTGGCATTATGTGTTCAGACATAATATGTTGAATAAAAATTTTAATTTACCTACAAATTTCCAATTTCCATTTTTTAGCACTTAACAAATTTAAATATATAATATTTTTATCAAAGAATAAATAAAATAGGAAAAAGGATATGAACTGGCAGCCCTATAAGAGTTGTCAATTTTTGCTGCCGGATTTAAAAAGATGAGGTTAAATTACCGATTATTTAGTACACAATACAATCGGTCGTTTTATATAACTACTCCCATATTTTACGTTAATGCTAGTAAGTGTAATATGTTGAAAAATTACAATGTAAACATATCGATACTATATTAAAAAGAAACCTGTGCAATAATAATTCATGACCCAATAAAATAAGGATTGATATGGAAATATCTGTCAAATTCAAGTAGTTGCGGGTGAAAATTTAAATGAAAAGAAATTTAAAAATATATTCAGAATCTGGGGGTCTGCCCTCAACTTCACATTCTCATGCAGTGCCTCTGAGCTACCATTGTAATTAATGACTGAAATTGGCACTTTTTGTTTTGTGGATTCTGATAAATTTGCTTTTTATATTTTAACGTTTTACAATGATCTTAATCAAATACTCTCCTGATAAACAGTGATTCGCAATGATTTTGCAATCACTAGTGCATTTATTGGCATTTTTATATTCGAGCATCCTACCACAAAAAGATGTTCACAATGGTTAAGTGGTTATCCATTTGAGAATTTTTGGGTCACATGTTCCATTCCATAACAGGGATTTTTTTTAATTTGAAACTATGAATGGCATTAACTCGTCTAGTTGTGCTAATGAAATAACAGCTATTACTTGTGAAAACATACTATTAATTCAATTTTATCATCCTAAAAATGTCTGTCGCCATCGATAGGCTAGTGGATGATAGCTCGTACGCCTAGCAAGTGAGAGTCGTGAGTTCAAGGCCTGTGCTGGTTGCAATTTTTTTCAAATCTTTATTCATTTGTAGTATAGCCAGAACACAAAACGGTTGAGGTAATAATTGACAGTTATTACTCTTAAAAAGAACTCAAAGGAATTTTCACACTGTGGAGATCCATATGCTTCGTTTCGGAGCGGATGTGGTTAAAAGAAAAGAAAAATTCATATCAACCTTTTCAGGGCAGATACGATATTAAGTGTCCATGTGTATACTGTCCCATACAGCTCACTATGAGTAAATAATTTTATACACTGTACTAAAAAAATTCTGGATATTGTAAAATAATATTATGATGTCTTAAGAATTATCTTATTGATTGATTTAAATATAAAATGTAAAATTGATTCGGAATCACAAAGGAATTTAATTTATGAGGCTTTACAATTTGAAATATTGATTTCAGAGCCACATATAGGACATCTATACTCTGCTGTTATAGCTGATACAATTCAAAGGTTTGAGAAGCTTATAAATCCCACGACTCATGTTATATTCAGCACCGGAACCGATGAACATGGCACTAAGGTGCAACAGGCTGCTGTTAAACACAATAAGCCAATCAATGAATATTGTGACATAATATCGGAACAGTACAAAAAACTTTTCCAAGATACTGGAATCGACTATACACATTTCATACGAACAACTGACGACAAACACAAAAATTCTGTGCAACATTTTTGGGTAAGGTACACAAACAATTTACTTTATTTAATTTATCATTTAAAATTAAATATTTCTATCAATAAAAAAATACACAAATGTACATGCTCAATTGGATCCACATTATTATTAAATCGCCCTCGGTACGTGTATGGCCAGCACATATGTCTGACAATCCAAGGATTGCAGGTTTGGATCCAGTGTCTGGCAAAAAAGGCGCAGGATTTCATGTTCACTCGAAATCAGGATAAAGTCAAACATGCATAACATACTTAAAAATATCATTTTATTTCAGAAAAAACTTAAGGATCAAGGTTTTATCTACCCATCTCAGTATTCTGGGTGGTATTGTGTTAATGATGAGTCATTTTTGACTGACACACACTTGAGAGATGAAACGAGAGATGGAAAGACAGTATGTTAATTAAAAGTATACTTCTTTAAAATTCTTTGTATATAATAAAAAATGGTTGACTCTTTTCTATAATTATGTTATAAATATATGCACATTTTTTTTGTATAAGTTCTATTTTCTGTCACTTGATAAAGTAAACAGCAACAAAAATCATCCTTATGCTAAAAAAGTATATAAAATTATCCTAAAACTAAAACCTAAGAGTATCTCTTGTAAAAAAATATTTATTATAAATTTACATGAAAAATAATTTAATAATAATTTTACTGAATTGCTGAGAACCTAATTAAATATGAAAACTGCATGGGTAAAACCATTTTTTATAAATACATTTAGATTGCAGTAAAATTCTGTGAAATAAATTCATGATTATGATTAATTTCATAGAATTAACTGTTTTTTAATTTTAGTTTATTGGGCATTAGAAACTATAATTTTGACTGTGTGTCGTAGATTTTATTATTGACATATCTATAGTCTATATTATATATCTATTATATATGGCACTTTATGTACATTTAAAGGTAATATTGAAAAAGTATATATTTAATTTTTTAGAGTCGTACTTTATCCTGTTCAACATTAACTTTATCAATTATTTTTGTATGTTGTGCACCTCGTCTTGAGACAGATATTGTATAATTAAGTGTTTCCTCAAAATCTTTATAATGTTGATCAATCTTGAGAAAAAAAATAATCGTTGAAAACTTCTATTATGACTTTTTATTATTTTAAGGTAAAAGTGTCAATTGAATCGGGACACCCTGTAGAATGGACGGAAGAAAAAAATTACATGTTTAAGCTGAGCTCATTAAAAGCTGACTTGAAGCACTGGTTATCACACAGTAAGTGAATATTATTTTACATTTTTTTACTTCTCTAATATTTAATTATTTTATAAAGGTAATGCATACTTTAACTGAGAAGAATATAGTAAATCCTCAGACTGGTTTTATATATAATTAATTATGTCACACAAAATTTATGCGACACTAACTTTATATTAAAATGGGATTTAAGATTTATTCAAAATGTTTACTTGTACACATTTGATACAGTTTTATAATTCAATACTTAAAATGAAAACCAAGGTTATAACATAAGTAATTTTAGTACATTTTCTGTCTGCTATTTTTCATTAGAAAAAATCTTATACTTGATACGAGCACATTGTTTCTTTACAGGTAATCCTATACAGCCTGAAAAGTATTTAAAAATTTTATTGGATAATATTGATAACTTCAATTATCTACCTGACATTTCAATTAGCAGGCCTTCCAACAGAGTGAATTGGGCAATTAGGGTAAAAACATTTTAAACATAATACATATATATTTTTAGTTATTATTTCAATATTATAATATTTCAAGGTATATTGGCAGTACATAAAATCGATTACTTCAATTATTATTTTACACTTAATCGAACTTAGTATTTGAGATTGTTCACTCTTTTCCAGTAAAAAACATTGTTTCAAATATGTAAGTTCTTGCTTTTAATCTCGGAACTTAAGTAAAGTTAGTTTTTTTATTATTGAATCTGGATATGGGTTTGACACATTTAAGAAATTTTAACCATGAATCTAGTGTTCAATTTATAAGTTACTATTTCATATTGATTATAGAACATTCTACATTATGATATTCTAAAAAAGTGTAATGGTTTAATATAGGTTCCTGATGACCCAGAACAAAGTGTATATGTCTGGTTGGATGCACTCATCAACTATTTGACTGTGCTTGGATACCCTGACACTAGACAACCAAATATTGCATGGCCTGCAAATGTGCATGTAGTTGGAAAGGATATATTAAAGTAATATGATGATTTTCTTCTCTTTCCTATTATTAAATAATGATCGATTGAATAATTAACATTTTTTTAATTGACAATATAATCTATCAGGACCTTTCGGAGAAAATGCGAGGCCCTTGTCTCAAATAGTTAAAAAATATATGCATACAAATGGGGGATGCCCCGACAGAACGGCGTACTACCATTTTTGTGTTTTTGTTGAATTGTAAAGTGCTGCAACCATCACAAAAAAACCTAGTGGTAGTAAACACAGAAAATACGATTGAATTTTCCTATGGTATTTTTTTTTATGGTTAGTTTTATATTTCGTTCCGCTTTGCCTTCCCCTATATTTTTGTCTAACATATTAAGTTGCCTTGCTGAGGCCTTTAATTCTGCGAGGCCTGGGGTAGCAGCCCCTTCTGATTCCCATCCACCCCTGATAGGCCCTGTAATCTCTTAGAGTCATATTCCTGAAGCTGAAATTTCACTAATGTGATAATTTTTTTAAATAGTTTAACAAGTTTTAATAATGAATAAGTGTTGTATTGAATACGTCTACTACTTATCGAATGTATAACTTTATGTTTTAATGTTTTTATATGTTCACAGATTCCATGCTTTATATTGGCCAGCATTTTTAATAGCTGCAGGCTTAGAGCCCCCTAGAAGTATATTATGCCACGGTCATTGGATAGTGGATGGCCGTAAAATGTCAAAGTCATTGGAGAATGTTGTCAGCCCATACGACACCCTTGGTGGATTGGATGCGCTGCGGTATTCCATGCTCAAAGAAGGATCATTGGAGAGTGATTTGAGTAAATATTTATTTTTAATGTTGATATCAGATAGTACTAACAGTATTTTATTACCAATGATATTAATTATGTGCCATTATTCATTTTACATTCATTAACAAAGACTCTACAAATAAGGTCATTTAACAATGGACAATATTAGTAATATTGCAGGATATTCCTATTTATATCATAGATATATTAATGTCTTCAAAACTGAAAAATCAATTTTACTAAGGATATTAGTTTCACGTATGTATTGGTGAAATGTTATTTTTGCAGATTACAGTGAAGTCAAAATGTCAGCAATTTTAAATGCCCATCTGGCTGACACAATGGGGAATCTTTTAAATAGATGTACTGGTTTGTCATTGAATCAAAGACAAGAATTTCCATTATTACATTTTGAATCATTTCAAGAAATCAGAAAACATAACACGAGCATAAAATTAGTAGACTCTGTTGAGAATTTACCAGGTAGGTGTAATATTGTACTCATAAATGATAAAGATAATTCTTTTTTCATGCTGTATAACAGTTATACACAACTGTATAATAGTTATACACAATTCATTAATGAAAACTTACTATTAGGTTGTTGACCGTTCTGTGAAGTAACTTCAAAAATTTTAATCTGCTCGTTGTAATAGACATTTTGTAACGAATTGATGTAGTTTAAAAATGAACAATTGAGTGACGTGAATTTTAGTTTCAACATCTTAAAAGAATAGAGAATTATTGTTTTCTACCTTCATTTTAATACTGTAAACATGTCTACCCTTAAATTTGTGTTAAAAAATATATTAAATATTTTCTTTATTTTTATGTACCATTTTTAATTCCAGCTTTGTGTCACAACTATTATTCAAATTACAAATTCCACTTAGTGGTTGAG
Source organism: Rhyacophila sp. 25_7 (assembly GCA_036584705.1). Lineage (NCBI taxonomy): Eukaryota > Metazoa > Arthropoda > Insecta > Trichoptera > Rhyacophilidae > Rhyacophila > Rhyacophila sp. 25_7. The sequence goes on along the minus strand of JAPMAE010002038.1, from coordinate 7,134 downwards.
AGTGTTATGTTGACATTGAATGCAGCAAATGTGTTTTTTGAATATCAAAAGCCATGGGTTATGAAAAAAAATCCGGATTTACAAAATGAACTCGATGTTGTGTTGCATATCACCATGGAGACTTTAAGAATCTGCGGTATAATCCTGCAACCCATTATTCCAGAAATGTCAATGAAAATGTTAAATAAGTTATCAATTCCTGTGGATTTCAGAGATTGGGATCATATTCAGACAATAAGTTGGCGGGACACTGTGATGAGAAAAAAGAGAAACATTGTTAATGATAAACTTGTGTTGTTTCAAAAAATTATACTTGATAAAGAAAAAGTAACAAAGCAAGCATAAAAATTGTTAAGTTATGTTATAAAACAAAAGTAATTGAAAAATAAATATTTTTTTATTATCCAAAACTGCCCTGATACCTATACGTGTTGTTTTTTAGAAACCTTTGACTAACATAGACACGAAATCCGACGTTCAGTAGTATCCCTTGTAACTCTTCTATTTAGACAAATGCTCATTGTCTATGCTAGTTGCTGTCAAATTCACAAAAATTGCTGTCATTGGCTGTCGATTGCACGCTGTCATTTGCTTGCACTTTAAATTTGTTTACACAATAGTGGGAACTAACTGATAGTATTGCTAACATGTTAATTCCAAAATTTAGCCTCGATCAGACTTCTGATTCTGTTACAATTCAGATACATTCGCCTTACACAAACATAGAAGACACTGAAATCTATGTTAACGACCATGAATTCGTTTTTTCATCGACTCCTTACCACCTGCGGCTGCATCTTCCCGGAAAAATTGTTGAAAATGTGAAATCAACGGCAAAGTATGAATGCGAAACGGGAATATTCTTTTTCACATTTGAAAAAGATACCAAAGGAGAGAATTTTGAAGGCCTAAACATGATTACCAGTTTAATGGCGCCAAAAGACATGCCAGATGTGAATCCCAGTCTGATTGAAATAATCGGATCTTCAGATGATAATAGAATCGTTGAATCGGATGACATCGATAATGTGTCGTGCAACAGTGCTTCATTAATTAACAATAACTTTTCTTATGGGTTTGCCAATAAATTGGCCGGTTCTTTCAGGGATCT
>JAPMAE010002037.1:0-10551 GCA_036584705.1 Rhyacophila sp. 25_7 | reverse complement strand
AAATATGTTCAATTTAAATTTAAATTGTCTATGTTTTTAAATACTAGTATAGTATTGGAGGCCAACTTTTGTATTTTTACACAATTACACGACAAATGAAAATTCAGAATAACAAAGTATTTTTAACAGTTCCATGAAGTTCATTATAGTGCGATTTAGTCTGTATTGCAAATAATACCTTCAATTAATTTCTATTTGGTTCATATTGCTGCCCGAAAACAATATACCGAAATCAATAAGTGCCAATTAATTAATTGAACATCTATGGCTCGGTTTACACTTATGATATCCTTCATTAATAATAATTTCAACTATCATTTGCAAATAAATAATTCCAATGGCTTTTTACTGCTGCCCATGTATCTAAATTAAATTGAGGGTTGCATTATTCAGTTCCTAAAACATTCTAAACGTTTTTCTTGAACTGATAATCTTAAAATTGCAAATGGATATTTAAATATTGCATAAGTTTTGGAATGCAACACATGCAGATCAGTTTTAATGATAATTTTGTATGGAATAATATTACAGGGAACAATAAAATTTACAGATACAAGCGACAGTGACGTAATTCTATAACACTGTTTCACAGATGCAACACGTTTATTTTTAATTTTCTCAAAGTCTAAGTGCTCATTAAGTAAGTACCAGTAAAAATAATATGAAATTTAAATACAACTTTCTGACAAATACCTTAATTGTAAACAAGCATGTTTCTGAGAAGAGATTAATTGAACAAAACTTTCTATTATGGTCTTGTTTTCCAGAATAATAAAATCACCTATCAAATAAAAAAATCAAATAATATCAATAAGTTGCATGCTTCACAGGTTCATCTACACTTACACTTTTGTTGATTATGTCAATGGCCACTTTAATTTCATCGGGGCTTCCCTTGATGGTGATTTTCTTGTGTGCCGCTCGGCTGGCGTTGTTTACTTGAGAGTCCACATTCACCTTGGCCCCACTTATGTGACAAATCTCACGGATATTCTCTCCTCCGCGACCTGAACACCATCAGTATTATGAATTTGTTATATCTATTCACATATAATCAATCGAACATGAATAATAAAACAAATACAATGTCACTGCATACATTTTTAGTCACTACACATCTCCATTTAACCAGTTAACCACCAGACGCCCACCCGTGGGCGCTTTGGGTTGCCATCGAGACACCAATAGCCCAGCACGCTTGTGGGCAATTCATTTTAAATATAGTAATAAATAACTTTTCTCATTTTTTTAAATGAATGATGCCTTTGAATAATTAAATGAATCATATACCACATTAAAAAAAGAACCAATTAGTTATCAAGATAAGACGATAGAGACCATCATGGGTATCACAATAGGCATTGCGCAATATTTTCTTTTTATTATTACTTTATTCGCTGAATGAATCGCTTGTGTGTGCATCTTATAATTTTGCCCAAAAATTTGTCATACAATTTCGTGAATTTTCGATAAATTTTATTATTCCTAAAAGAGGTTATAAACATTGATATTGTGTAATTGAAATATATTTATGTCATTTTGTTTTTCAGTCTTCAAAATGGAAGATGATCGTAATAATCCGGAACAAGAAGCAGATGACATTTTGTTTTCAACACAAAAATCTAGATAAGTTGATTTAGACCTTAACATGAACGAAGAACAAGTCAATGTTTTTGATTTTCAATGGAGTGATAGTGAATTTGTTCTGCAACTGTATAATTTTAGTGATAGCAAATCCGGCGTAAAATTTGATCTCGACAGCGATGCAAAGAAAATAGATTTTTTCAAATTATATGTAGATGAGGAATTTATGTCATTTGTCATCACAGAAAAAACAAGCAATATGAATTTTTGAAAAATAAAATGATTGCAGATACAAACCAATTATCAGAGAGAATGAATAAATGGGTAGACTAATATTGACGAAATGAATGTTTTTTAACAATATATTAAAAAATATAATAGTAATAAATTTTTTATAAAATAATTAAATACTGTTGAGGTAAACCCTGAGTGGAAAAAATATCATAGTCTTCCGTGAAAATTGAATACAATCGATGTTCCCATACATAATAATATGTGAGTATACATATATACCATACGTTATATATTTATTTCAAGTTTTTGTATTTTAATTTAATTTTTTTAAATCTGTGGCGTATGGGTGTCAATTTGAATTTAACTCGTGGCGATAAAGTGGTTAATACGCAATGTTTTAAGATGATGTATTAAATAGAAATACACAGATGAACTGAAATAGGTAAATTCGTTAAATTAAACATTGAGGTACTTTTTTCTAATAAGAATTAACCTTTTCTACGACAGAAATGATGTCAGGCAAGCTGTGAATATTTATGCAAAAATAGAACCTTAATATTTCTTTTGAAACTAGAATGTTTCTTTGTTATGAGTTTGTTTTTAATAATCATATTATTGTCAAATATCTGTATTTTCATATTTAAAATCATCCAGAATAATCGAATTTGTCTAGCAAACTACGTTTTAAGTCGTGCGAGTTAACTCGCTTATGGCACTTAATTGGTTAATTTTGAATTTGATTACAGAATAAAAAATTGTATGTTCTGCCGATAAAAAAAAATCATATTTTTCAATACAGATGAAATCCTGTTATGACAAATTGTGAAGAATGAACATTTCAGTATTATGCGACTTTTAAGGGACCAGATGAAATGTTTATACAAGCTAATGAAAAAAAATGGAAAGACATATTGTGTCCAATTTTTCATTCATACAATTTGATATTTCCATAAAACTGATTCATATTTATGGTCCCGTGAAGTTCACCATAATAAAATTCAACCTGTATTAATTATTTATTATCTACCACAATCATTTAAGAAACTGAAATTACCATATTCAAGAATGTCTGAATAAAATTTAGACAAACCAAATCATTTCGTCAATGGAATGAAAAATAAAACATATGGTATATTTGGTCCCATATCAGACATTATTTTTTTTTAATCATATTTAAAAAATTACCGATAATTCTGCCAATAGCCCAAATGGGTACAGTTATAATTTTCTCTTCCAAGCTGGCATGTTTGGCCACAATCGTCTTGATCATGCCTTCGGCTATGGCCACGGTCTCGGCAGAACCTCGGATGATGCACAGACGGTCAGCTTCTTTATCTTTGCTCGGGTCATCTTTAAATACTATTTGTGCGCCGCTCGACAGTTCTAATTCTTTGATGGCTAACCCTCCGCGACCTAAAAATATTAAATAAATAAATTTAAAAAATGAAATGAACAATTATTTGCCAGCAAACATGAAACTTGTCTGTGAATTTTCAATTGCTGAATTCGACTATTAGTATAATAAACTTTGGTAAATATAGAACAATCTTTTTCTTCGATTCATTTATTTTTTTAAACTTGCACCGAAACTGGATTATGTACAAAAAATATTTATCTATAATTTGTATTTCCACTACATATCTTCACAGAAAAGAATACATTTTTCATAAGAAATAAAATTACTTATCTCATTATTTAAGCTGGTCATTCGGAGTTGAAAAAATGTCAGTTAATAACGAGGTATGAAAATCAAATTTATAACGCACAATAATTTTGAAGAGTTCACAATAGCATGTACAATTAACCAAACTATTGTGAAGGACAAACTGTCAACGATTTGTTAATCGTTGGTGTTGAATTTGTACAAAAAGTTTGTTAAAATTTTACCATTCCTTATTGGCTTCATCTCTTGATATTCTCTGACAAGCATTCGCCGCATCCGTGATTAGAAATTTAACTTAACGAGTGTAATTATGAAATACTCATACAGTTCTTATAAATGTAATATGAACCACTATGAATTGGGACACGTGTGTTGTAAAAACGGTTTCATTATTTAAATCAGATTGTAAAAATATTACATTTTACATATATATGCGGTCATTGTCAAATTACAATAAAATAATAAAAGGAGTTATGATCAAAATACCCCTTAAAAGCTCGCCACTGTATTTATTTTATTTTTGCATAAAAATAGTGACATGTCAGATGGAACAAAATGTGACATGCGCATCTAGCTCACGACCAGAAGTGGCTGCTTGCCCTTAGTAATATCAAATAATCATTAAGGTAATTTGCATAAAGGATTTCCATTATTTAAGCCTCGTTAACATAAATCACATTACAGTTCTCTATTGTATACAATACTCTTTGATTAGAGAGTTAATTTTTTCGCACACAAATCCTGGGAGCGAGTTGTTTTGCACTTTTTTTGTCAATTTAATCCAAATTATCTGTGTCAGTTCCCATTTCATTATGAAAAGAACACTGACAAATTTGAAACCATACAACTGATTCATGTGACATTTTATGTGTTTCAGTGAATAGTGCATTTTTTTGTTTATTTACAATATTCATAATGATTCTAGGAAGAGCATAAGAAAATTCTTCGATTTGAAAATAAAAGAATGGTGTTGAAAACAAGGCATCTGGGTGTACACGTACAACCATACTAATCGAAGGGTTAATATCAAAATCAAATTACAGCAAAAAATCACATGTGATTATCTTTACTTGACCTTGATATCTCAAGCTTTCCCACTCCTAAGTTCCTACAAAAAAACCCAGGAAGAATCAAGGTGAATGATGTAAAGAGCCATGAAATCCAAACAGCAGAAATACAGTGCCATGTTGCAATTGCCCGTCGGAGGCCATGTTATTTTGCAAATGTCACATTTCCTCAGAAGTTTTAAATACATTTTTTATAAACTACATAGAGACTCTCCAAAATTCATCATCACAGAAGCATTCAAAGGTGTTGAATTATATATTTTGTTAAAAAAAATATTGAATCACATTATTTCCATCGTGGATCTCAAAACAGCACTTTGAAAGAAGTAAGCGCCTCAAGATTATTATCTGTAAAATCATCATCTATTTGAGATTATGGGATAATACGATTGATATACATTTATTTGAAATTCAACTCAAATGTTTAAATGAGACAATATTCTAATAATCCCTGTGTATTGAAAAACATTTTTTAAATAATTTCTTTCATGATTGTTCAATAAAACTGATATCAATTTTGATCATACATAAATTTTCTTTTCTAAATCTTCTAATATTTCTAAAGAAATATATCCAGTGACCATAAGTCAAGTCAGAAAATTAAGATTGTAAAATAAACAATATTTTACCTATAATAGCTGGTGCCAATTGTGCTGGAATTTTTAGTTCAATACTTTCCATCGGCGTTTTTTTCCGTTTGGAAGATTGGACTTCATTGCTCTCTTTTTTAAAGATTAAGTAGAAAAGGACAGCAGTTGCGGTGCAGAGAGAAACACCCAATACCACAGGGACAATAATTTTTGGATTTATAACCATGCTTAAGCTTCTATTAAATCTTTACATTTATAATTCCAAAAATTACGTTGTATGAAATCAGTATCTGAAACATGGGACAAACAATTTATGAAACACATCACAGATAATATTAAGTTTGCAGAATCTTATTTATATATCATTACTTAGTAAAAACTTTACATGGAATAGAATGAGTACAACTAAAATAATATAGCCAAAGATTGTTATATTTGTTATGATTATTTTATTCAGACTAGTATTTCACATTAGATACATTTTGAACTATAAGTGTTGTACAAGTGCTAATAGAGTATTTTCGAAATCCATTACGTCACCCCGGCATAAATTTAACGCGCTTATTAAATAACAAAAAAAATCCTGCGAAGTGACGACGGTCGTGAGACGCAAACACTCGAATTAACCGGCCTAATAATATTACGCCAGCGATGTCCTGGAATAGGGCCAAGTGAAGAGAAGGGAAAGGTTCTATAACAGTTAAATCAATTAATCGAATTATCAACTTTAGAATCTCACTAATAATCTAAAGGGCACTGTACTTTGACACAAAAAGTCACACTATATGATATATGCGTTTATAAATATACTAGGAAGATGACATAAGAATAACAACAGTAACAGGTGAAATTGACGAGACTAAAAGGATTGTTCGCCGATTTGCGAATGCAACAGTTTATACAAATATTTGTCACCTTTAGACGTCTAAATTTGGAAAATAAACATGTATTATGAAATAAATATAAGGTAACCTACGCAAGCACACACCATCGAAGAAGTTAAGGACAGCACAAGAGATGAAAGTTTACCCTACAATTCTTGTGTTATCAGTAACTTGAATTATACCATAGAGGAAAATTTAATGTTATAAATAAATATTTGTTAAAAAAGATGTATTTAGCGTTATTTATTTCTTTAATACTAAAAATATTTCATGCAAAAAGCTGTTAGGCATTCTAGAATATCTTAGTGTTTGATAAAAGAGACCATTTAAATATATTTTATCAAGTAAATCTAGTTAAATATTGAACTCATATTTATAATAAGTAGGTTTTAATGTTATTCAAACAATTTTTTTCCAAAATATATCTCATTTATTAGAAAAATAATTTTTATTTGGTAGTTAAGTAATTGGAGCAATTTTTTAAGGCTAATTTAACAATATTTTGTCAAACAAAATTATTGAACAATTAATTTAGAAGTGTGGTAACTGGCAAAAGAAGTGTCACTTAAATTTCAAATCCATCATACATATAACCTATAAAATATAGATTAATGTCGCCGTCTTGCTGACAAATTCGTCCCGTTTTTCGAGTAAAATTAAATTAGAAATCATCTACTATGTTCTGTAATAGATTCAACAGGGTGTCAAGCTTAATATATTATCTACCTAGACGTTATCAACACAAGAAAGATCATTGGGTAAACTATATATTATTTTCCTTCAGTGACCCATTATAATATGTCAACAACATTTCAATCAACAGTTTGTTAATTAAGCAATGTCAATTTATTAGTACATTTGGAGGTTTGCTTTTATATTTTCAGTCAATGGTGTCAAAAAAAATTAGATCAACTGACCGTGCACTGACGCATTTCGACGACTTTTACGGATCTGTGTTTGGAGATAAATGGCATTCTATACGACATGCACTTCTAAAGAATCACAAGTATGTTGCTGTAGTAAATAATTACTCTGATATAGAACAGACAGAGACTTTCCTTGAACGTTTAGGTAAGCGAGTCCACACATTTTTTTTTTACAGATATATATAGTTGAATGTGATCCCTAAAATATATAGATTCATAATTTTTATTTTAATTACATAATTTCATAATCTTATTTGCATAAAGTATAATGTGATTAAAATTGACTCAGCTTGAGAAAAAATATTACATGACGTCTAGTCAAATATATTTTTTTGTTTAAATTGTAATATCCTGTTTTTGTTACATTCATTCCGTGGCAAATAGATGATGATGTGAAATTCGGTCAAAACTTGCAATTAAATATTTACTATTGATTTGCAGTAGATAGCCTTGTGCACGATTCACTTTAAACGATACTTGAAAATAAATTATTATACATGTTCTTTCTTTTCATCCACAATCTCGTTCTCTTAAACCATGTCACGCCCCTTAGCCGGAGGATATGAACACGTCATGTTGTCTCCATGAGTCTTTGTCGTTGGCAGTCTTCTTAAATCCTTCCATTTCATGCCGACATCTTGTAAATCTGTAGAATGTGAATTGTATTCAACGGCCTCTTAGGACGACGGAATCCAGTTGGTTTCAAGAAGCAACATGCCTGGTTGAGATGCGATTCAGGCATTCTCAACATATGGCCAAGCCAAGTCCAATGTCTCGTCTTCATCTTGGATGTGATGAGAGGCTGCACGGTCCATTCCCTTATCAGCTCATTTTATGAGGTGTATACCACTGCCTTCTCAGAATTCGCTGTAGGAATTTGTTTTTGAAACTCAGTCAACGATTATTTTGAGACTTAGTAAGATGCCATGATTCGTTACTATAGAACAGCACTGCCAGTATGCAAGCGTTGAACAGGCGGCATTTGCAGTTTTGGCTGAGTACAGCTATGAGTCTCAGATATTTTGCTTTGAGTTAAAGGTTGTTCCAGCTAGTCCAATTTGTGTATACCACTATAAATACCATTGATTTGTATCTTATGTATAAAGTTTTAATTTTATATTCCAGGAGCACACAACATTAAGCGCTTATATGAAGTTCAGAAGAAATTTGATGGAAATAGTATAAATCTTTCTGAGGTGACATCAGATCACTCAAATAGTAATATGATGCAAGATTCATATGTTAAAAAGTTTGCCGAACAGGCGAATCGGTCAGAAATCGAAGATATTTATAAAGGGGGTGGAGGAAATATTGTATTGCCAGAAACTTTGGATACAGGAGGTGCCATCATTGGCAAAACAGACCACATTAAAGTCGATGCAGATTCTAATAAGTATGCTAAATAATATGTGACATTCTTTTGAAATAAAATATTTTTAACTGTTTACTGCTATAGGTTAAATGGTAATGATGAAATTGACACTCTATTGTCTTTGCAGAAAACATTTTTCCAGATCGTTTTTGTATATTATAAAATTTTTACCAGATGATTAGTTTGGTCCATGTTAGTTTTGTTAAAACTATGTGTGATTGTAAGCTGTTCTGAGTTGTGGCTCACAGCTTCGAATTCCATAATCGGTTAAATATCGTGCGTTGTCTTTGTACACTTGGATCAAGAATATGAATCCAATGAGTCAAACTAATAACTGCCGACTAGTTTTATATTCACAGGTTAAACATAACTATTGGTATTATCGGTACTTATAATTTTGTATTACCTCTTCTATGGAAAAAAAAATGTATAAATAAAGCTCACTTTACACTTTTTTATCAGTTGAAAATCTTGAAAATGACGAAACCAGTTACAATTTTTTTTATATGTATATTTTAAAATATAAAATAGTAACTAAACGTATATAAAAGTGTGCTATTACTTCAATGTCAATAATTATTCAATTAATTTGAAATGTATTTTTATAAATACTCCCATAAGTAAATACAAATAACATTATGTCTTTACTATTACTGTATCCAGTTTTTGTTCATTATAAAAATATTACAAGCATGGAACGAAGTCAATGGTTTTGTTTTACTCTGGCAGGTCTGTTGAAAACCCATCATTAACAGCGAGCCTGCTTGAAGCTGAAATGGACGAAGGTCGTCTCATACCTCCACAGTTTGGCATGTCATCGTCATCACTGTGGACATTTTTGCCAGCTACGCGTATCAAAGGCTGCAGTGACTGGATACCAGAATCTCAACATTACAAATACTACTCGAGTATGCTGTATTTTTATAATCTATGATTAAATTTCATAATAGTAAATGAATCGAAAGTGTCATTTTTCTTTCGTAACACTTGTACTACAATGACCTGATCGCTAAAGATAGACTGAATTTTATTATATATTTTTGTCATAATCATAATTTTTTCACGGAAGGACCTTCCTCCACCCTCTAAAAATACTCCAGGGGACTACATCATTTTTTTCATGATGTTTATTATTTTCTAGGTGCTAACGATTTCCCTGTTGTTGTAGAAGATGACAATGAGATTGTATTCCCAGAACACTTGCGTGTATATTCATTTGAAAAAGAGAATTTTTCTACTTTTCCAGAAGCCAAGCGAGGAAGTACAGGTATGCATACATCTTATGATTTTATTATTTACTGCCAATTACTCACTTTATCAACAATTCAAACCAAAGAATCGAACACGATGCTATATCGTTCATATTCATTTCTCTATTTCTTCCATATTTAATGTATAGTCTGCGGACTGGCAAACTCCTGTGTGCGGCCCATAACATTTACACTTATGAACCAAATTTTAAATAGCAGATTAATCATTTTTGTTCCTCTATGAATGACTTGGATTTTAGGAGTGCTGAATTATTATTTAATGGATGGCGCATCCATTTTACCAGTGCTCGCTCTCGGCATAAAACCTGGGGACAGAGTCTTGGATTTATGTGCTTCTCCTGGTGGAAAATCATTAGTCGCTTTACAAACGTTATTATGTAACGTCTTAGCAGTCAATGATGTGTCAGATTCCAGAATTAACAGGTAGATTTAATTAATAATCTTGCCATTGCGTTTTGCAGTAAAACTCTTTCAATTATATTAGTTACTTTCATATAATTTTATTAAGAAAATCAGAATATTGAGAATGGACTTGATAATTTTCTTCCTAGATATTTCTCATGACAAATATTTAAAATATTCTTATACTCTAAGATACACCTTTTAAGAAGTGTGAATATGATTTTCTTGATCTGGTAAATTTTATTGTTCATTTTTATCACCTGTCTATTGATCGTTAAACGTTCCTAAATGATTGGATGAATCAATGAATTGTCCAGAAGTACAATTGATGACGCCAAGATTTCATTAGCAAATGTTTAATTATCACCTATAAACACTTGTGAAATAAATGATTAAAAAATTCACAGCTTGATTAATTTTTGTGATTTTCTATATTTAAAAATTGAAAATATACTTTTTATATTTCAGAATATATAATGTATTGAGAGAATTTCTGTACGACTTTGACACAGATAAGAAATGGAGAGAGAGAATTCTTATATCTAAAGTAGACGCTCG
>JAPMAE010002034.1:0-14360 GCA_036584705.1 Rhyacophila sp. 25_7 | reverse complement strand
ATCTGTTTTTTTACATATTTTATTATATTTTTTTCATATTAAATTCACAAGTAAACATTATTTATTTTTTAAAAAGGAACTAGTGTTTTTTGTTTTGTTATAAAGATATAACTATATATGTGGCGTGTTTAAATAATTTAATTTAAACAAAAAAAAATAGTCCTTTTGACTACGCCTTCCGCCAGTATAGTGATATCACATTCGTCTTCTTTGCATTGATTTTTTACCTCAATGCATCGATTTGATACATATCGATCGTGTATAGGTAAAAGAGATTAACCCTCACGGAACAAACTTTATAGGAGGCACAAAAAACGTGTTTTAATGATTTTTAGTCAGTCACATAAACACAAACTTAAAGTGAATGATGACCAATAAATCGGTGTTTTATTTTCCTGATCTGATAATTTGAAGTTATTAAATAAAAATCATTAAAATTGACGTTTAATGCTTTTTTTTTTGTTTCATACAGACCTAGTAAGTTGTTCTTTTTACAAATCTAAAGCTGAATTTCGATAATAATTCGACATTTTCGGCTTAATTCCTTTTGACAGAACGTGTATTGAGTTGTGTGTATTATGATTCTCAGATAAAAGTCCCTTTTGCCTAAACAAGGTCGATATGTTCAGTGCATTGCGTTCTTTTTTTTGCATATATACATTATATTTGTGTCGCAGTTATGATGTCAACATAATTGACAATTTACGATATATTAGACGTTTTTTCGTTTGAAGATTGCGACGGTTTGCTGTCACAATCCTTTGTCGCTCTATTAAAACTATCTTACACGAATTATGCACGCACACTTTAACGTAAGATAATCCACATGTTAACCGGTCATTAGTCGCCACAGTGAGTCATTCAGGTGACAAATGTTAAGCTATTACTTAAGCATAAACTTAACGAGGATAAAGTCTGAACATCTTACGACTGGTGAAACTTTATTCTTCTTCGGCTTCACAAAATATAATGATGGTCCACTGAACTCTAAGATGGTGTGACTGAATCACAGATTCATCTTCCTCTGACGGCAGTATTCAATATTGACATTATACCATTTTGCAGTGTCATCCTAATATAATCATCACGCCATTTGGTTCACAGTGGGTATCCCGTTCACGCGACTTCTGTACGCAAGTACTATATTAATATAAGTTTTCCAGCTGTGAATTTGAGATGTTTGCTATATTCTTAAATGAATATAGAATTTTATGTCTCAGAAAAAAAATCAATATTTAAATTAATTATTATTCATTGTATTGTGACGTGACTGTACAGAATAACATTTGTTATGCTCTTGATTAGTCAGACTAAATGAAATTAAATTAAAAACAAATCGCTGTTGTTAAAACTCTTAAAGCAAATAGCAATTGATCGTAGAAAAAAAAACTAAACTTATAGATATATATTTCAAAAGTTAATGCTATTCTAACTAGCGTTTTTAACTGTGAATTTGAAAATTAAGTAAGTAATTAATTTTTTCTTTTGTTATATTAATCATTTGGTGTAAAACAGTATCATATAGACTGAAGTTAAAACACAGTTTTTATACATACATGTTATATTTGAAAAATACATTCTTAAAAGATTAGAAGACCGTTTCATCTATTTATTATTAATAAAAATAATTAAATAAAAACACGGTTTTATACATTCTTCACAAATCTATTTGTTAAATTCATGACTAGTTTCATCTATTACGACATTTTCAACTGACAACAAAGAGTTACACATGGGCTCTATTTACATATTTTTACTTTTTGCATACTGAACATTTTTATTAAGAGGCAGTATAATATTAAAAATACGTTTGAAATAAGAAGCAAAAACCCACAACTACAAACAAGTTACAAATCAAAATAATCACGCGTATGTTACGAGATGGAACCCCCAAGCTAATAATCCATTTTATATTAACAAAATATAATTTAAAGTAAAATATAAGTACGTGTTCTTTTCTTTTAAAAACTTTTCACCCGAATAAAAATGGAAAATTCAGCCTGTATTCTATAAATATTATATTTTTTCATTGCTTTAGTGATCTGCAAAATATTTATCCAATTTTCAGTTTTTTTTTTGTTTATTTGGTAAAACTCGTAAATACTGTGTTAATCAAAAAATTCTTACAGTAATTATCGCAGAAAATTACCGTTTATACTTTGGAAGTGGTGGCCGCACTTAGAGGTGCTAAATTATCAAACATTTGCAGTGTGTTTGTGAATAGCCTCATTTTCTTTCAGGGTAGTTGTGCTATGTGTATACTGAATACGACCAGCTCCAGAGAGTATTATGATCGTTGAATATTTTAGAATAATCTATAATCCAATTAAACGGTTAGGTTACTCAGAGAAATTAACTGTGCAAACATACATTATATCTGTAAATCTTACACCCTCAACCTGGTGATCTACCCTATCTGAGAGGGAAACTACATAATGTCAAAAATGGCACTTTTCCACTATGGCTATTCAAACTTGTTTTGGTGTTGCTTCCCTCGGATAATACGAGTGTATAACATACATGTTCATTTCGCTATATTCTTCTCTAGTTTGGTGACGACATAATTGAGTATATCACTTGGGAGAGCATCGCAAGGTATACTACACAATGTCGATATCTTGCCAACATTAACTTAGAGTAGTTTACCACCCAGGTTTGTACTATTAAATCATTTGAATATGGCAATATATAAATTGGAGCTTATTGATAAATTCATAATTAAAAATCGTCATATTTTACTATCTAAGCGTTTAGACAATATTTTGGCAGTGTCCAATGAAATTAACCCAATTTTGATTAGTTCAGTGTTGAGGTAAAATAAAATTGTTATACTTTGTACATAGGACATACTTTGACATGAATGAAATGTTTTTATGATGTGCGAAAACGTGAATAGACAATATATAGCTAGTGATGGTTAGACAAACTATTGATTATATAAAATAGTTGCTAGATATTTGTATAAATGATACATATACATGTAAGGGGCTGGAATCGTTAGTTAAAAATAAGAAAATAGTATCCTGTGTAGGCAAAATTACCGGTTTCAAAAATTCGATATTTTTGTGAAGGATTGTATTTAAAGAAATGCTGTGAGATGACGAATTTTTTGTGTGTTTTCTCGTTTATAAAAATTCTTTGACTCACCTCTTATTTTTTTAACTAGACACATATTTTTGTAACGCTTAGAATAAAATTTGCATTTGTTATTTTCCTCTGGTATTCCAAAGCATTCCTCGACGTGTGAATCGTCCTCCACGTAAGAAAATAGAATACGCATGAGTAATTCGTCAAATGTGTCTGGTGCTTATTTAGTAGATACTTCCTCTTTAATGCCAGTCAATCGTATTAACTCGCAATATTGAATGTCGCATTATATAATTAATTCTTCTGTCTTTTAACGATCAGGGCTGTGAGACAAATGATGATTAAATCTGTCTCTATTTATTTTTTGCAACCACACAGCTTAATACACGACCGACACCGATTATTATTTCAGTCACAATAATTATGCTCCTTGGGGTCGTCCATTAACCACGTAACGCTCTTGAGAGGTCGCGAGTCGGATGCCACTATCCACTCACCTACGAGGTCGACTAAGTATTCTTTGGAGTTGAAATTTTTTTGATTCTCCGTCGCGCTCCAATTTCCACATCTATACAGAATAGTAAATTTAACATTTAAATACAGCTAGATGTTTGATTTTACGGTTATATTTTTCTTCATATATTTTAAAACGTTCAAATAACATTACGAGTTAACAACAAACCAGAATAAAACAAAAGTGAAACATGAGAATAATAATGTTGAAGTCAGAAACTTATTTTTGGTAATTATATATATCGTTGTTCATATTATTTACGATTGAAATTATGTTTAGAATTATATAGAAAATAATGCAGAATTTTCGTAAAATATCGATGAATATCATTCTTTTAGAATGGATGAGTGATTAAACCTATAAAGGCAAGTAATTCTCACTATAAAATATCTCAATTTTAGTTTTTCATTATATCAATCTCGTACATGATATTTAGCAAATGCTTTACTCGCCCTTCAATTTCGAAACAGGACATCCCTATGACTCTCATTTTTCCTTTGTAATGATACGGAAATATTTCGTTATTATTCACAACTCATTGTGGCGAATTTTCAACAGTGATTATTTCAAATGTCTCATATTATCTTCGTTCTCTTTTGTGTTTTGCTTTTTGCCACATAAGAATGTTAATATTCCGCACACATGCGGTCACAAAAGAAACTTGCAGAGTAGGTAAATATGTATTTTGAACCAATGTCATGCCTTATATGAATGCCTTTAGTTCAATGTACATTATTGTCTTTGGAAGTTTTTAAGAAATACAAGCAAAACTTTACTATTTGACATAAACGGGTACGTAACGAATACGCCGTTATACTGTAGTTTATTTAATAATTAGAAAAAAAGATTAATATTATTTTGTTATAGTCAATATTTTTTGCTGTTATCAGCAAAGTAAGTCTAAATTATTTTTAATTTATAGATGTTTAATGTCATAATGAATGTTCAATTAAATAATGAAAATTTTACATACTTAATTCAATAACACTTACTACTTTCAACTGTATTAATAGTAAAAACTATTTTTTGTGTATTTTGACGTGAAAATTTTGTGTCTACATTAGCGCAATGAACAGTGGTCCAGTTTCACAAGTTGTGGGTCGCGTGTTCAATCTTTTGGCCAATGATGAAAAGATTTAAATGTTTTTTCCATTGGTATTTGTAATCAAGACTTGAACCTAAGTAGTTAAACTACCATTCAATGGCCAAACATAGAAAACTGGTAGATACTCGTAGGCAAACTGCTGCATATGCGAGCATGATCAGCAAACCGCTGATCAAGTCCTGTGGGAATGTCCGCTGATGCTTTCATATCGTACGGAGCTATTCACTATGATCCGTCCTTACACGGGTCCAGTAGGGTATGCGGACTATCTACCAAGACCAATGTTGAGGTTTTTTAGAAATTTGCGCCATTTTATTAAGAGCCATTTTGCGCAGACTCCCAAACTGACTCGTAAATATCGAGCTTAGACGACCAGGTTGATTAAGTCGTCAGCACATTGAGTGCTCAAGGTACCACATGCCACAGAAGATAGAACAATGAGGCAAACTGCTAATTATCTTTTCTTTTTCATTTATAGTCTGCACTGACGCGCACGGAGATACCGATCCGTACAGCTTCGCTATGGACCGCTTTCAAATCAAATGTGTGGGGAAAAACTTTTCATTCGTTAGGGAGGGAGGCTACTGTGCAAAGTTGTGTTTGCATGACTCTCAACTATTCAGTCTTTCACACTGTGGTCCCATTTTATGTTATCACATGTTACAATAAAAAAAAAATCGATGAAGTATGTTATCTATAATTATTCTCTTCGCGCAATAATTACTTAAGAAATACGCTATGCGATTTCCATATGCAGTATTCTTATTCGTTTTTATGCGTACGTAATTCAGTATGAGCTCCTCGAAGGGCCACAAATGAGAAGTCTATTTTTGGATTTTTGATGGTAACCAACTGTGTTGGCACGTGTACCAAGCTTGTTTAGTGCTTATTTTACAAGCCAGATTTTGCTATTTTTATTGTTGGTTTCTTAAGCACACATGGCACATGTGCACACACCAAAACGTAATTAGAATTAATGTATGGTTTGTATATTCAATTTTGAACTAATGTATGGTGCTTAGTTAAGCTAGCGATTATTAACTGTAGTCGGGAAGAGACTTTTATATATTTTTTCGTTTGGAACGTTGATTGAATTATCGTACTTTGTTGAATTGTTTAAAACAATTCGGTGTTAGTTGCGGTTGTTACTTGTTCAATTTGAGTGACTTACTAGAGATTTAGTACTATATTATTTAATTCTTATTGTATAATCAGTTGATTCATTACCGCAGACTTTAGCAAGCAGCTAACGTTATCCGTCAAGATGTGAGGCATCTTATGAGGTTTCACAATGCAAAGATTGTACGTGTATTTTTGTTAGCGTAATGATTGCTAATTCCTAACCCAGCTGTTAATATTCATATCCTGACTCTAAAGGTGCCCCTAGACGATTATGAAAGTAAAAAAATCTCTTAACAGCTGTACGACTGTCTGATCCGCCCTGGGCGACTGTTCTATTATGACAGTATTATTTACTAAGATATTTGTATTGATGTAAATTTCATTTACTACGAGGGCTATCGAGAAAGTAAGTAGTTTCTTGTGGCTGTTAAACAAAAACAAAACGTAAACATTATTTTTATTGCACTGTCAAGTATAAACCTTATACTATTTTTATCAACGTAACTTCTACCATTGTTTAGGCATTTGCATAGTGGGGCACAAGTTTTTGTATGGTTCTCACATAGAATATTCCCGTCTGTAACGTGAACCACGTAGTATCAGCATTCTTCACCTTGTCGTTCACTGGTCAGAACTGCTGATCAGCAAGAAATGATATTAGGCCGAGAAAGAAACAAATGGAAATCATTCGATGATAACTCTAGACTATAAAATGACTGTATCTGGCCAAAGTCCTGTAAGAGTCCGTTGTGTCACATGCGCGTGGACGGGCATTGTCATGAATGAACATGTTAAAGGTTGTTTGGTTTTTGTCTTTGTTGGCAATAAATGTGTCTATATTCCATTAATTGCTTTTTTATTCAGGCGTTTTGCGGGCCGCCCATGTAAAGAATGCTGTTACTATGTATTTTGCTTAACAGGCGGGAATGTTCTATGACAAAGGCATACGAAAACGTGTGGCCCGCTATGACTAAATACTTAAACAATAGTGGAAATTATGTAGAAAAATATTTTAACGTTAATACTAGACGATGCAATAAAAAAAAATGTTTATGAACGTTTTTTTTGTATACCAGCCAATTGAAACTTACTTTCTGGATAGCCTTTGTACGTACATACTTGACATCGTGAATGTACTATCATGAATTAAAGCGTTTTAGTAATTAAAATATGTAGAAGGGTAGTCCCAGAGGTACCCGACCTGACCCATAGATGGAAGTTGTTGTTAGAAAAGGATGAATATGGTATAAAGTGTCAACCCTATAAAACTTAAGTTTGAGGTAGTCCCAGAGGTACCCGACCTGACCCATAGATGGAAGTTGTTGTTAGAAAAGGATGAATATGGTATAAAGTGTCAACCCTATAAAACTTATGTTTGAAATTTGACGATGCTACGTTATTTAGTATTTGTTTGTCAGTCATCAATAGTGAACGCTATTTTAAGGACCTCGACGATTCTCACTATAAACAGGGTATCGAGGCTATTGAATATCGCGGGAAAAGTGCATCGAGCTAAAAGGAGACTATGTAGAGAAATAAAGATATCTTTACCAACTTTTTTCTATTTTTTTGTCAGGTCAGGTACTTCTGAGACTACCTTCGTAAATAAATACACATAATCATAACGTACATTTTCTTTAAACTATATTGGCCGTCAAATAATCAAAAACAATTTAAAATTGATGAATCTCCATTAGCAAAGTATTAAAATAGACTATTTAAAGTTTTCTGGTAGGTATAGATAACAATGGTAATTTCAATCACGAAAAAGCAATAAAAATACGTGAAACTTAGCAAATCTAAGGCTGTCTTGAATATCATATAATATAATTGCACGTATTATCACATATTATTATAATATAGTATTGACTTAAGTCATAAATAATTATTCTGCGTCAGTGATTTGCAGCATCGTTAAAACGGCGACTAGGATTGAGTGTTGGAAACGCTTAACTCGAATTAATTTGAAGTATAATGCAATGGAATTATAATACTGTGCAATATAACAAGATACCGACATAGTACTCTTTCCAATCTCTTGTAGCCGTTTTACTGGACCGGCAAACCTTCTATCACATTCGCTTTAACCGATAAGTGCCAGAAACGAGCTAATTCGCATATCTTAAAACGTACTTTTCTAGACAAATTTGAATATTTTGAATGATTTTAAATATGAAAACGCAGGGATATGACCATGCTATGATCATGAACTTCTCCAAGAGTGAATTTTTAAATTACGGATGCACAATTGGATGGAAGTTTTTCTTTAATCTAGCTTTAAATTTTATATTTCATTAAATGTACGCAATACTATTGTTGTATAATGTTTGTTTGATGTATTTTATTGTTTGGTACTTGACGTACATATACGTCTATACTTCTTTAAAGCGAATGTTGAGCGGATGCATATGCGCGTCCATACTTCTGAACAGGTTAACACACTATTATTCAGACATTATTATTAAAGATTAATGAATAAACTCACACTAAATTGTGCAACCGTAATTAAAAACTCACTCTGGAGAGGTTAAGGGCAAGAAGACTGAGGTATGCGGATCATATTGTAAGGTACGATGAATATAAAACTATCAAAAAAATATCTGAAGGAACTCGAGTAAGCCTTTTGCCCCAGAATGATATGGGCGAATATCCTCACGAGAGATAGACCATGAAGGCAGCGAGGTAGACACAGAAAGACTTGGAGAGAGATGGTGCAGTGGGTCATGGACCTGAACGGATCGTAGCATCACATAATAATAATCTATCAGAGTTTGAGAGAAAGGACGAGCTAATCACGCATATGACCTTATTTGTATGTGAAGAAAAGGTGCTTTTAAAAATATATTACATTTAAGCAGGAATTTCGTCTTAAATAACTGAATCATTCAATCATCAAACTAAATGAAATAACTTAGAATGTTGTTTTTTTGTCTTAGCAATTATTCTTTGATTTTTTTTAATTTTTATTTTGCGCAGTACTGTACTTTCACATGCGCATAAATGGTACACCTGCGCTAATTATGTTGGTAAACTCTACTCTAAGTAAACTTAATGGTGTAATAATGGCACATGTCTTAAGTACGAGTATTTCGCGCAGGTCATTTGCAGCATCGACAGAGAGCGTCTAATTGATTACACGGAACAATCAGAACACATGTAAAAAAAGCATTGTGAAGTGTATACATTTTACTCTTAGTCATAGGGGTGGGCTGCTATTATGTCAACAAGGGGCTCGCTTAACCGATTAAGTGCCAGAAACGAGTTAACTCGCCCAACTTAAATCGCAGTTTGCTAGGCAAATTTGAATATTTTGCATGATTTTAAATATAAAAACGCAGTAATATGATCACTAAAAACAGAGAAACATTCGATATACGTTTGAAAGAAATATTAAGGTACTATTTTTGCTTAAACATTCATAGCTTGCCGTGTTGCAACATTATATTTGGCAGAGAAAAGGTTAATACCAGCGGTTTCAGCTCGCCATGGTCCGAGACAGATATACATTTTATTTGTCATAACATGCGTTGTTCACAGCAAATGAAAAAATATTGAATCTAAACTGAAGTTCTATTTAGTTAACGAATATAAATATTATTAAACTGTGCACAAACACTATGATGCGCAGAAATGTGTACGTGCGAAGTATGAAGGAAGATTGTTAAAAGTATCGTTCATAAACACATTACGATAGAAAACCGAGAATATTTTTCAGCAATAAGAACATTGATTGATAACATTAGTGTTCTTTACTTTAACAAAGGGCTCCACTCTTCCAGCTCACCTCTGCTTAGCCGGAACACGAGTTGGCAATAGTCACTAACGGTATGCATCGTTTTGCAGATGCTATCCTTGGATAATAAAAACAAATTAACAGTGAAACTCTGACCTGTAGTCAGCAGAGGATTTTAACACGGGCCAATTGACTGGCATATTATTGTTAACGTATTTGCTACGGTCTGCCATGACACGACTTTCTAAGAAAATACTTCCACGGCGTAATGGTTTCTTTTCTTTTTAAACTCATGTTAATACCCATTAAAATCTCACACGATTTGATACATTTTAATATACTCATTTTACAGTTGCCCAGGTTTAATTTTTATTATGTGCAAAGCAATTGTTATATTACCAAAATAACACGGAATCCAAAAGCAACGTAAAACTTGGACATTTGTATATTTCCATATAAATCGTTATTCACGAACTTCGCCTTGCTTTTAAAAACCTATAGAGATAAATTAACACTCTACTTACTCCTATATCATATCGGCAATATTTATGGAGAAGGGCTTTACCCTCGGATTTTTGAAAAATGCTTTTATTTGAAAATCACAACTAAATACAAGTTCTATCAAAAGAAATTAAGCTGAATTATTATCGAAATGCAGCTTAAGATTTTGAAAAAAGAACGACCTTACTATGTTTGTCTGGATAGGAAAAAAAGGCATTAACCCTCAATTTAAATGATTTTCCTTTAATAACTTTTTAAATTATCACATTAGAAAAATGTATTGGTCATCATGCACTTCAAGTTTGTGTTTGACTAAATGTGACTTTGACCAAAAAATCATTAAAATACGTTTTTTGTGTCTCCTGTAAAATTTGTTCTATAAAGGTTAATCCTTTTTGTCTAAACATGATCGATATATTAGCAGAAACTACGATTCTGATAATATTTGATAAACATTCGTCTGTCAAGAGTTCATGCAATTACTTTCTTGGAAGCTCTAGATTCATCACACATGGCAACATCACCCGCCCATCACAGTATTTTTCTACTATATTAACTACGTTAGAATTAAATTGATCGTGGAGGACAGCGTTAAGATGGACGCGAAATCCTTGGTATTTTTAATTGATCCAAGTAAACCTCTTAAAACCTCTTAGCTATTATCTTGCTTCTCCGTCAGGCTGCCAAATTTGGTGTCATTGTTATATTGTAAACCCAAAATACAGTATAATGTTCTTTGATATGATTTTGAGTCCGAATGGAAACAACGCGGCCTTACCACTTTTTAGTCTAGATCCCAGCTGTAAGGCTGCTATCTCGTTCTTTTCAGAGATGTTTGTTTCCATGTACTTAAACAGACGAGTCTTTTCGAATGTATAATTGCCCACCAACATTCTTTTCTTCTTCTAGATTATTAAGTACTTAGCGTTCTTCATATACACCCATAAATTTATTTTCCTTGCAGTATCTGCTTGAGGGATAAAGATATCATTAATATACGTCCGACTGTCTCCGAACATCATAAGATCATCCGCATGTTCTAATATTATATAGGCATCATTAAAAAGTACAAACATGACTTGATTTAACATAAAAATGTTCTATGTACGAGTAGAATGGTTTCTTACCTTTAAGTATCGTCGAATCTGGCAATTTTTCCATACTGTCATTATTTAGCAATAGTGATTCTATGGAAAGGATATTATTATTAATTGTTTTGAAATGCTGTATGAAAATAATATTGTCGTTGAACATACGAGTACTACATACTTGATATGTTTTATAGGACAATATTCAATGGTCCCCGATACTCGTAGTGTTAGAATTTTCTCATTATCAGGTTGGTATTATATAACTTTTCACACTTTTTCATGTATGTGTACCGTTCCTACGAAACCTCGGCTATTTACAAATATTTAAATGTATGTTAACAAATAACGACTACGTTTGAATTTATTGTAAATTATGTATCTATCACGTGACATTTGTCTTTATTATATCTTAATTTGTGGCCTCGGATTGATAGTTTATTGGAAATTGTTAGATGTTAAATTTCTCCTTTATTTTCCTTTATACTGGTACTAGGCTGTCATTCTTCTTTGGAGTAGCGAGAAGCTATGTCCATCCACCACTCTCGTTCCTCGCAAGACCAGAGAGTTGACATTCCTTCGCGAAGTGAGCGAACAGTTGCTTCTAATAGTTCGCCATACAACTTATGGCCGCTTATGGAATGTAGTCATGATTATCTATCTATACGTCTCGAAGCGCATCGTCACATATGCGATGCTGTTTCTATCGTCTGTTGGTAATAAATAGTGAGTGTAGCGACGTTATTCTTTATATAAGCAGTACGCAGATCCATCCAGTCTGGTCGCTTATTATATTATACTTTCGCCTAGGAATGTAGAAATATTAATATTCTAAGTGACGGTTTCGTATATTGTGTCAACGTAGAACGCGTTCAGTCTATTAGTTGTATTTAAGACTTGGGTTAAATTATAGTATTTTTGCTGACAAGCTTTTAATTAATGAGTGTGACATAATCAGTGATCATATACATACTAGAGTTACCAGAAAATTGGTTAAGAAGACAAAATTCGTTTCATTATAGCTAACGAAACGCCGATAAACCCACGGTTATAAATAATAAAATATCAGTCTATTGCATTATGTTCTCAGGCTATGTTCTTGGCTCAGAAGACTATATTCATGACATCAATTCCATCGAATATATCGTCGGTATACTGGCAAAAGGCGTTATGTCGAAAAATGACCGTTTTGACCTAATAATGCGGTTTGGTAGATTTCCTCAAGCTGTATCATCTGGTAAAACAAGCATAGCAATATTCCTTGTACTTTTTCAGTAATATTAACCTGTCTAGGAGTATGGACGCGCATATGCGTCCGCTCAAAATTCGCTTTGAAGAAGTATAAACGTATATGTACGTCAAGTTCTAATCTAACAAGATATACACCATGCGGTGGTGATTTATTTTGAACCACAAACTGTCACAAAAAGCGATTTAATATCATCGCTTTTACTTAAAAGAATAATTTCAAAGATACGCAAATATGTTAACATTTTACTTCGAAATACTCGTAGACTGCATATTGTGTCTTGATTATGATACAAATCGCGTGACACATATGACCCGATTGAAATGATTTGTAAAAAAAACGTACACATATAAGGGCTTCTCGGTCAAAATATCTTTGTTATTATTTCGAAATCAAATAACATCTGTGACAGCAAAAAAAACGTCAAGGGCAAAATCAGCTGTCCACATCTCGCCTGAGGAGACCTTGTCTGAACCTAAGTGAAAGGCAAAAATGCAGAAAGGCTTCGAGTGAACCGTGTTACGGCTACTCATCAATACTTAGAATCTAGATCAAGATAGGCAAAAAATTGATTAAAATATTTTGATTGTGATGCCTTAAAAAGCTTAGTGTAATCAATTAAGTGTCATTTCTAGTTTGGTTTGTTTGTTCACAGCGGGCGCGAGCAACTTTTCTTAGTTCTGGGGCCAGATTGTCATTCTTGTGATCAAGGGCTGAGTCAATTTATCAAATCAAATAATTTTATATTAAACGAAGACAAATCACTACTTCTTATATGGATGATCAACATAATATTTTTTTTTGTAGTGATTGCAAAATTTAGCATAAAGATAGGCCTCATATTTTCGTTACGACACGGTCAGTATTGACGTTGATATTTCTGAAGGATAATTATTCAACTAACTTCGCTGGTATGGATTAAGGCCTTACCAAGGAAAGTGGAAGGCTAACGATTGCCCGCGTATAGTTCCTTTTATGTACTAATAATATGTCCTAATCATAATAAAACAATCATCACATAGTGAAGAGCCATATGTTTTGTTTAGGAGTGGATATGGTTGAAAGAAGAAAAAAATGTATGTGTAGTGCTTATCATATTATTATAAGTTAGTAATTCATAAATGCTTTTAGTATATACTACTGGATGAAAACAAGTTTTTGTTACAATGTCACCATATTCAAAATGAAGCCACTGCTATTTGCTTGGCCTAAAAATCTCATTGTCTTCGGGTCGTATCAAAACCAATCAGTCACATTCGCGATCCTTGTAGCCGGTCACGTGACGGGTTGTCGTGTCGCGTCTGACATTCGATAGCGGCTCTGCTACAAACAGCGCGGCAGGAGTGTTAAATGTCAACGTGGCAAGAGGCGGAGCAGACCAGCCGGCAGTCACGGTGGCGCAAATCTAAAAATTGTGACCGTATAGGGTGCACCGGTTGGCCTCGATCTAACAACTGGTAACACTACCTTTGTGATTCTCAATTGTTTCCGCAGTTTCTGTGGTTTTTATTCACGTAACTATCAAACAATGGCGACAGATTAGGACATCAAGGTTACGTTATTTTTAATTAAGCTTTGATTTTCCTTCATCTCGTTTGTCAAGTGAAGAATATTTACAAAAACGATTTGAAACGGTGATGTTATTCAGAACAAAATTTATATTCGATCAAAATATTCAAACTAACTCCGTTTATTAGACTAAACTATTATATATATATATATACATATCGATCCTGTTTAGGTAAAGGGGGGTAACCCACAGTTTTTTGAAAAGTGATTTTATTCGAGAATCGTAACGAGAATGTACACAACTAAATACACGATCTGTCAAAAGTAATTAAACCAAAAATGCCGAATTATTATCGAAGTTCAGCTTTAGATTTTGAAAAAATAACAATCTACTAACTTTGTATGGAAAGGAAAAAAGCATTAAACGTCAATTTTAATGATTTTTCTTTAAT
>JAPMAE010002031.1:0-18082 GCA_036584705.1 Rhyacophila sp. 25_7 | reverse complement strand
TAAATATTAGGTTTTTTTCTGGGTTTATTTAAATGGCAATCTGGATTTATTTGACAAGTATGAGCAGTCGAACAAGGAATTGAGAGTTCAAGTTAAAAGTGAGTTGACACGTCCGATTTCATGCAACTGGTTGCAAACGCTTTGCCAGTTGCGTAGTAAGAAGTCGCGTCGTGTGCGGTGTCCCATTCAATTACAAAGGGTTTGACTCGTAGTGAACTGGTTTGCTTTTTGCGTTTAAGTTCGGTTGCATTTGAGTAGCACCGTGTGCGGACGGCCTTAGTCAACAGAGCTTTTCACTGGCTACCCATTTTTTATTCAACGTTTATGTAACGAAAAATAACATAATTCTAAACACGTATTCAAAAATCTGCCTAATACGTACTTCAGACTAATATTTTAAATCCAATCTTCCTTGATTACCTAAAATATTGTCAAAGTGAATAATTGTCTTTGAATTAATTTATCTGCTACATTAATACATACTGATATAATCTATTCTATTTTAATATGATATTTGGTTTTACTATCAAAAAACTTTAATTTAGCAGTGAGTAAACTTTTTACGTGAAATTTGTGAATACTGTTCCGATATTTCAATATAAAAATAACAAAATAAAACGTTTCAATTCACACAATCTCAACTATCAATGTTACTGGGCGTAACAAATTAAATTTACCATTTATCTCTCTTTGTGTACACATACGCGATGACGTTTTTCGATTCGTTTCCGAAAGCCGTCATGTCACATAGCATGTTTTTCATACATTTGGGTCTGTAATCAATGTTTAATGACGTGTTTGTGTAACAAATTGAAATATGTCGCATGATTCAATCAATGTTTAGAGCATGCGAGAGCTGTCTGTATATCCTTTATACCAAATGCGAACAAATAGACTTTTCCGTGGGAATTTTTATTTTCATTTTCATTAAATCTATTTTCTAGAATTATTCGCCAACGGAGAAAATGGAATGAATATGATTTTCTTTAAATATCGCTTTTATATGAATCCAATCATTTTATGTCAATAAAAATTGTGATAAATTATATATTACGAAAATTATTTTTAAAATACGATTAAATTGATGATATCAATGGCGTCTCAGGTAACAAATGATCAATTAGTATTTTACATGTATTAAACATTAATTTAGTATTTACACTAAAACAGATGCACATAAAAGTTTGTCTTTTATATCACAGTATATAAATCATATTTGATTCCCTAAATAGAGCAGGAATACCGTGAAATTATTTAATAAACTAACATGTCGATAATACTTACTAAAATTAAAAATGTGTATTTCCATCAATGCCCAATAGGTCCACATTATACTAATATAATTATTAAATAGTTAAGTTATTTTTTTAGAAAAACATATCAATAAATATCGGGCACGGAAAAAATGAGAATGAATATGTGAAATAACTTGTACTGTTATAAGCACATATTCTCGTGATATATGGTTTTTTCTACATTAAATGTAGATATGGTCGTATTTAAAATTAAATTATCTGAAATTAAGTAACACTGCCTGATATATATGGACTTAGAAAAGCTTTCGAATTCCATATTTTTTTGCTGGAATTATAATAGAACAAAGGTATATTGAGATTATTAACTTATTTGCACTTATCAATGCTTATCTTTCTCTTATACCTAATAACACTTAGACACTGATACTAAAATAATATTAATATATTCATTTAGAAACTTGATGCCTAATAATTTTTATTTCTCATGCATTTATCATAGTTAACGCATATATACTTATATGTAAAGATTCTTATATTGAAATTAATTGCAGCTTCTGAAAATTACTACGGAACACGTGATTAAAAGATTCGTAGTGTTAATTTCAATATCGTTACACTTGTCTATAGTGATTGTCGTTACAAATTGTATTTTCATTTATTGTTGATATAATCTGTATTATTGGATTCATATACATCGTCGCCAAAAGCACGAAAAAGCAATATTTTTATTTAAACTGTGTATTTATAATACAAAATAATATTTTTCTCGCTCACAAAGTTCATGTCTATTTCTCAATAACTAAAATGTATTCATGATTAAATAAATATTTCATACTTTTTTCTTAATGTTATTGGTAACTCTTTGTCTTTTCGCTGTTTTATATTTTATTGTAGGAGGATGTTTCACGTTCACAGCGCACCAGTTGACACCACGCTGAATGCATCATTAAAATGTGTTAAATTAACAATTTAATAATGATATTTTTATATTTGTCCACAAGTTTTCGATGAACTTTCCGAAACGCTAATCAATTTTCAATGACAATTTTCCATTATGACAAATGAGTAAAAATTTTCATGCTTATCACTCGAGTACGAATCTCCGTACATATTCGTAGCTCATGAATATTTTACCTTCAAATATAAAACAAAAACCTTTGCAAACATAACTATACTAAAAAAAAAAAAACAACGAAAAATACTAAAGAACAATTTTAAATTCATATTTTTTAAGTTATGATACCAAATTCGTAATGGATACTGACAATTATTGAAAATGCAGTGTTTCGAAATGTGTCTATCGACATTTTTTTAGGTATTGAAGAAATTTATTTCTGTATAGTTTTTATCACTTTTTCTATCTACTGTTTTCGAGTGCAGGAAAATTTTCAATTAAACTTCATATATTAATAAAATTTCATAAATTTTGGGGTATTCGTTAATTTATTTTTCATATTCTTTGATTTTATCTTGAGTTTTTTGTAATATACCAAGATTGTTTTGAATTATTTATTCTATTGGTACAATAAGTTATTACTTCTACGATAATATAACATTAGCCAAAATAATTGATAAGAATCTTTATTATAAATTCGCAACTCAGAAACCTTACCAAGGAACATTATTTACATATTATTCGTATTATATAATCAATATACATACTGCTATTTTACATAAGCATTGTTTGGTATATTTTAAAGAGGTTTACGAAAATATTCACTGCATTTCCGCTTTTAAAATTTGTCATAGTCTGTGAAAATAGAAGTTTTCAAAAAAGATGTCTAAAAATTTCAAAATTTGGTGTCGCGATAATTGATTTATAAATAAATATATTGGTTCTTTTCATTTACATGGAATTAAAGTCAATATTTACAGAAAAAAACCCATAATTATTTTAAATATAATCTGTATCTTTTGTTTTTATAGAAAATCATTAACACAGTTAAGTATTTAATAAGTTTAATTTAATAACATATTTCAAACAATATTAAAAGTAAACTAAATTTGTTCTCACAATAATAACTGAACGTGTTAATTGTCAATCACAATTTCTCACTACGTCATATTAATATTGATAATTTTTCTTATTAAATATACATTAAACAAAATGTTAAAAATTACTCGTTAAATATCAAGTTGGCCCATCAAAAATTCTCTCTTATAAAATTATAACGAATTTACGCATTTTTTAGAATAGAGAACACCAAATGTTGTTGAGAAACCAACCGTATAATTTTTTTATTATGGAAATGAAAAATACTATGGGACTCATATTATAAACAAATACTTTGATATAAAATGCAATCAAATACATTCTTTTAAAAAATAAGTTTTTGTATATTAATTTTCATATAAATCGCGGGAATAACTATAATATAGCATGTACTCGTATATAAAATAGTTATGACCTCGAGAAAAATTTGGGCCGGATAAAACTTTTTAGAGGACCGGAACCTACCCGCGAGTCAAGCTGTGTGACTGCTAGCTCAGAGGAGGTATCCATAATCAATATGCATCCTATTTCAATAGGGAGTTTATTCAACTTAAAAATATTATTTATTTATATAGATATATCAAAATATACTATGAAGTATTTATCAATATATATTTTATCAATTTCATTTGTAATGGCTATTTATCATGGAGAATATATAATTTAAAATCAATAATTGCGTTTACTCGATTCCTCGAATAGATATATTACGCATATATTAATAATAAATAATAAGTCGTATCACAAAATGAAATGGGTATTTTTATACCATGATCCTTTGTTGGGAAAACTTCTATCTTCACTCAGTATGTAGTATGTATATACGCTATTTTCTCTCTTGTAAAACAAATCTAAATGTTGGACGTTGAATGTTAGAATGTCAAAATACCCTTAAATGTTATATTTTTTACTAATTACATAAAAATATATCCAGGACTTCATTGGGGGCTCTACCGCCACGGAGGACGAGGCCGCCACCGCCGCCTTCCTCCAGACCGCATTGGAGATCCCTCGCTGGACTCGAAGCAGCTGATATTGCAGCGAAAAATATTAAGGTACGAACTCGGCCCAATTTCCTTATCACTGTTTGTTTGTTGTGTTTTTTTTATTTTTTTGTTTTGTTTCAATATTTATTTTATAAGACTATTTTTGTTTTTGAAGAACTTTAACAAACTCTTTAACATATTAATTGATAAAACATGCTTTTATAAAAAAAACCTTTATATTATAACAGATATAATAACTTTTTGATAAGTCTTTAACAATAGACTTAAATAACTCCATTGTCATTCATTTCTAAAGACCTTATTTTACCATTGAATACTTTCCTACTACACATTATATATTAGGATATTTATCTATACTAAATAAGAAATATATAAATACATATTCTTTGGTTATTTTATTTATTACATTTTAATTTACGATTATATAAAACGCAGAATAAAATTTGATTTTTTGGTCACATTTTGCTTCCAATACTTACACAAACCTCATCTTCAACTATTCATTTCTATTTTTCCAGAAAATTATGTTCAATCAGAGCCGTACTGGGGAATTTTTACGCTTTTGGTCAAGAAAGAAAATTGTGCGGTTTTTTAAAAAGATTAGACATTTTTGTGATTATTTCGTATTTAGAGCTCTTCTTTGGGGAAAATCATACTGTCGGAATCACAAAATATTTTATATTCTATTGATAATTTATTTACTGAAACTCTATTAATTACTTACCAGTACAATAAGTATTAAATGCGGTAATATTTGTACGTTAAGATTTTTATGTTTTTATGTGCTGGGGCTATTTTATGTCCATCATTTAAATTTTTTCTAATGTTTTTGAAAAATAAATTTTGCATTTAAAAACTTAATTTTGTGCCTTCAATCGGGGCCACATTTACCATAACTTCACCACGCCTCTGGGTTCCGAAATCCTCATTATAGAACGCGAAAACGTTGTTAGTGACTTCTTTGCAGATATTTTTGGCTCACGTTTTTTCTCTGAACGTTATATCTATAAAAATAAATCGAGAACAATTCTTATTTTTTCCTTCAAATCGTGTTATCTTTATTTAATAAAATGGCATTCTTTCTACTGGCCCTACTAACGCGATACTC
The DNA here is from genome assembly GCA_036584705.1 of Rhyacophila sp. 25_7. Lineage (NCBI taxonomy): Eukaryota > Metazoa > Arthropoda > Insecta > Trichoptera > Rhyacophilidae > Rhyacophila > Rhyacophila sp. 25_7. The sequence goes on along the minus strand of JAPMAE010002031.1, from coordinate 12,718 downwards.
GACAATTAGCGTTCTACCTGCAACATGTATTCTTTTTTAGTTGTATGCTTCAAGAATTTTTCAATCTTACTATTATTATTAACAAGGGAGGATCATTACGTTCTTCGGCCGTTGACTTGTTCTTTACATTACGTATTTAAAATCTTTACACTTATTGTATATATCATTACATTTTTCAGACACCATCAATTCTTCACCAGTAATTTACTATCGATATTCGTCAACCCTTCTTCCACCTTAATTCTTCTTCTCGGTGGTTTTATTTCATTTATATATGTTTCCATACATTAGATTACATCACGAAAAAACGTTTGATTTGACATAGTAGAAGCTACCCAGAATTTATTCAATATATGCACGAATTAAATCGAAAAATGAATTATATTGATTCTAGATATTTCGCTAAAAAATCTATTCATCATATCGAGACCAGGTGAAGTTACACCAATCGTTTTTCACTCAATTTACATGGATAATGCTCATACTGTTCATATTTCGCAGACTTTTGTAAATAATCTAATTTATTATAAAAATATACTGTTCTTGCGTTCCAAAAAAATGATATCATTTTATACCTACAATTCTCAAACACCCATTTGAAATTCAAATTACTTCTCATTTTTGTTTCGGGAATACCAACGACATCTATTAAGCTCTCTGTAAACTTTTTATACAAATTTTTAGAGGCTTACAATTTGAAAAAAATGATAATTATTGCCAATAAAATGAATCCTTGAACAACATTAGAATAAATTTATACGCATACTTTACAACATTTCAATTTAAATTTCCCGCATTTACTTTTGTGGATTCTTTCTGTCTCAGATTTAAATTGAAACAACCTTTGCATAGTATGTAAATAATATATTTGACAATACTCACAACCACAGCTCACAAACATAAATATTGTTAGATTATCACTAATAAGATTAAAATTTCTTAGCAATATTTTAGGAGGCTTCGTGGTAATTTTAAATCGCATATTTTTTTTCAAGTGCTTATTTATATACATAAGAAGCCATAGAAAAGGCGCAAATTATCTCATATCTCTAATCAAAAGCAACTACTAACTTCCTTGGTAATTTTTGGCATATTTACTTCAAATTATAATGTCCTTGAATAATATTGAATACCATTTTTAAAACATTTCTCATGAGCAGTTAAAGTAATTGTAAATGCCAAAAATCGTTTTTTTTTTTAACTTTCTACAATTTTTAATAACAAGTTAAATTCAGCAAACAATGGTTTGCAAGATTTTATGCCTTTTTCATTTTATAACATACCAATAAATATTTTATATATTTTGCAGGGCTCAATTTCACGTGCTTTGGGCTTAAAACCAAAACAAGATAAAACTTCACCGTCCAGCTCCAGCGAAAGTTCCAGCGTTATCAGCAGATGGCGACCCTCACCACCGCGGACCCATTCACAACTCAGCATTGGCAATCCATTCGGAAGCAATCGCCCGCCGTCCTCATTGGATTATGACTCCACATATGAATCTCCGCAATCAATTTACGAGTCGCCACTATCATATAACCAACAACATCTTTCGTTCAGAGTGTCATCTCAACAGAGCATCAACAGCAATATTTACAGTAATGGTTCGCAATGTTTTGATATTTCGGAGCTGGAAGATGTGTCACATCGTACATATTCTCAGCGAAGTGTTAATTCTCACCGTGTAAGTTCTCCGTTACCGGTACATGAAGAGATTGATAATATTCATAAGCAAAAGAAGCACCGAAGAGTTAAGAGTATTGGTGATATTGAAGCAGCTGCCATACTGCCTGTATGACAGTTTGAAGAAGAATTATCACCAAATAATTTATAATGAATAAAATAAAAAGAAACTTTTTTTAAATATTCCCTAAATGTCATTATACTTTTTATATATAAAAATATAAAACAAAAATTTTGAGTCTGTAAGGCTTCATACTCTATAAACTATTGATTGTAATATGAGGATAGCGAATACTGGACTCTTTCACTTTATTCTATCAAAGATGTGACAAACTTCAATGACCGCACAAAATGATAACTGATTTTGTGAAAAATTGAACAGATATTAAAATAAAATACTTATTCTCATAAATAAAAACAATGATTCATAAATATATTCATTAAAAAAAACTCTTCAATAAAAAAATTAAAATACTACACTGCTAAATATAATATTTAAATATCAATTATATAAATATTGACGTAGAGAAAAATGACAATATGTAAATGAATGATTATCCGAGACTTCATTGTACATACTTTTTACTATTGGCATTCGATGTTAGTATCTTCTGATGATATAGGATTTTTAATAAATAGCAAATAAAAAATCTTTTTTTAGTAATTTAACCAACATTAATATAACGGAAATCATTCATTCTTCAGTATCATTGCGATTATCAATGAACAATGAATATGTGTACCAATAATTATAATAATGGCATTATTCTATGTATGAGAATATATTAATGACATCTAATACTCCAGAAACAATACTGAGATAGTTTTATATAATGCAAACGTGTTTTTTACTTCTGTAATAACTTGTGATTAAATAATAAACTAAACACACACACGGAAATACTGCAATTGATGATGTAGTAAGCTCTAGGAAACACTCTAATATCAGAAATTAAAGTTAGAGTACATTTTTTTTTCTTACAACAGATGAATGCAAGTTTGTTTTGCCGAATGTGTGAATTTGCCTGTAAATTTTTTAAATTAAATATTACAATAAACTGAGTCATCCTTGGTTGATCAGTAGCCGCACTTTCTAGCTGTGAGATCGAGAGTCATAGATTCGACTACACAACATTTTTCAAATATTTGTGTATATTTAGGACATGAATCCAAAGTGTTTAACCTAACAATAATTATTGCCTGTCAAAAACAATTGTTAAGTAAATCTTTATTCCGTGAAGATTCCATATGCTTCATTACACGAAATGAACATGGAATACAAAGGAAAGAATAATGATAATATAATATTTTATAAACTTTAGGTTTTTCAATGGAAGAAAAAAACTAAAACAAATTATATTTGGATTTCAATCTTTGTACAAACATACCATGGCTTGAACATCTAATACAGAATGAGTGCATGTCCATATTATTTATTATTAAATCTGAAAATTTGACAATAGGCACATTTCGAATTTGACAAAACATACTTGTACGTACATCATTATTAAATGAAAGAAATAATGCTTCATATCAAGGACAAAAATCCAAATTGGGCTATTTTTTCCTTCTTCAATACTTCGTTCAACAAAATAAGAAACATATAAATCTAATAGATATCCAAAAATATTGTGGTAATAATAAATATTTATATTTCACGAATGACATGAATAAATTGTGACAGTGCATGAGAATTTTTAATTCTGATATGATTATGCGACATTTAAGTGAATTTCTTACAGATTTTATAAGAAAAATCAGAAATATGTGTTCTTGTCATAAACCAATAATAAAAAAGTGAAATATACATGTGGAAACATAAATAAACTAAATCAATTGTAATATGCTCTGTGAAATTCACAAAGATGACTAAAATAATAAGCATATTGAAGTGAGATTTTGCAATGGCAACTGTTTGCCTAGAAAATTATTTGTTGTCATGTGATTATGTGTTGTTCATGTTTAAATATCTGTTGTTTCTCTTATTTTATCCTAATACCGTAACAATATAAGACATTAAAAATGAAAATAACTTCTTTTTATATCAATGACGACATATTTCCATATATAAATTAATATACAAGTTCATTCTTTACTATTCAGTCATTACAACAAAATACCGTAAGACACCTGTATTTTTTTTTACATAATGAGGTAAAATAGAAAATAACCTATTAAAATGCTTATTCGGACTCCGGGCTCAATCCTTTACAAATTAACACAAAACCAGCATTTTATAGATATTCCTGATAAGTTTTGAATTTTTTTATAATGAAGTTTTGAAAATATTCAAAATACACAAAACGGTAACAATAAACAATACGGTGTGGCGTTGCCAGTAATTCAATGTCATTTTTCTATTCAAGCTCTTTCAAATATTTTTTCATAATGTATTTATCAATAAAATCATTTCCATACTTATAAAACACAGTTGCATTTAAAAATAGTTCAATATCATATTAATAACTTCAATATTGTACCAAACATCATATCCTTAGACCTAAGATGTGAAATTTATAATCATTTAGAATTGAAGATACTCGCTATTGAAAATATTATTGTACAATAATTTATTAATGTTACCATAGTTAGTTTATTCAAATAGCAGTGCGCGACTAAAATTCATCAGTTATTGCGACAGACTGATCTTTCCTTCAAAATTTAACCAGTACAACAGCGGCACAACTCAAAATATTTCAAAAATAAAATAATCTTACAGCTATTCTGAGAGCCAGCATCAATATAGTTCAATTATTGCTTGCTTGTTTGCTTGAGCTGATGTATCTGTGATACATTAAACAATTATAATTTCAATATCTCTCAAGAGAAACTTTGAGATAAACTAAGCCATTTTTGAAATCGTTCGAATTATGCTACTATTGCACTGGATGGATAACATGCACGCAAAAATCTTAAAACGATTCAAGTTAGACTGAGGAATTATAGTTGTAATGGGCCGCTAAACTATCTCAATATTAAAATACGATAATTTACAAATTCTGTGTACCATAGACATCTATCTGATAATGAATACAATTTATGAAATATTTTATATTCTCACTCAATGTTTTCTCATTGCATTCATATCAATTTTGTACCTATACTTTTATATTGGAACATCAACAACCTATGAAATGTACCAAACCATATCCTGAACTATTCCATTTATTTACTAGTCACAAAAACAAACATTTATTACAGAAACTGTATCGCATATAAGAATGTATTTAAAAAAAAAAATTGTTTTCCATGTACACACGCCTTTAATTTGTAAATAATAATGCTCCCCATTTCTTCCGTATTTATCAAAGATGTACAGACAACAATCACCCAGAATATATCAATGTTCTTCAATGAGTGGTTCTTTTTTGAAGCGATTTGTGAAAAATTTCACCCGAATCCAAAGATATAAATTCCTGCACAGTGAAAAAGAAAAGCTAACTCACGTTATCAATAATCTAATATCACGTTGGTGTCTATATATAAAATGCAATCATGGTCACTTAAAAATGATGGTCTCTTTTTCTACTTCATATTTCTGTGAAAAGACCTTTTGGCCATCTTGACAATAAAACCTAATAGAAATATCGAGTGGATGTAGTACTTCGTCTCTCAAAATTATGTTTATATATATAAAATTTTCTAAGAAAGAATCAGCAATCACGTAACTAGGGGTTTTGGCCCTCGTGCAAAAATTTCATAAGGCCCATTTTACATGACTTTTAATAAAAAATATTATAGAAGATAACTTTGATTACAATGTTTGTATCCAAGCAGTAGCATACCTAGGCTACCTAGGTTCTACCGTGGGGGTGGTCTGCTCTGGACCGCATTTTAAAATATTTTTGTCTAAATTATATATAAATATAAATATAGTAATATTATTATCAATAGAATCAATGATTTTAATAAGTATGTTATTAAACAAAAATGCTTACTGACCCTCGATTAATGACCATTGCTGATTTTGATTTACTTAGAAAGGTTGGCAAATTGAGGACCGTCCCAGGAGGCAATGGTCTATTTACACCACCGTATCCGAGTATGATAAAATTGATATGTGATTTCAATAAAACCATTGCATATTTTGTGAACAAAAACATGGTAGAATGTAAAGGTATTTGTCTACATCAGGCCTGGGCAAATGGCGGCATGGAAATTCTATTAGGCCGGAAAGCATTTTATAGATTGCTTTAATTAAAAAATATATAAATGTATATCAAAATGCATTTTCAGTTGGATTTGTGATCGTGTCCTATAAAACACTCAATTTCTTTCTTTAATTTGCGCAATAAACACAGGTTTTACTTTAAAAATATTGCTTCTAAAAAAATTTAGTATGGCCCACGGTCAAATTTTCATCTGCAATGTAGCCCGACAGCCAAAAGATTTGCCCGCTCCTAGTCTACATGAATCCATATCTGGCGACTAACTTGTTCGTTGGTTGAGATCAATAAAACGTGAGAACTATAATATTTTTAGATCGATCAATACATTTTATTTATTTTGATAATTTTGTGACATATATTGAATGTACAAAGATTAAAGGGTCCTTGTCCAGCCAGGCCGTTGTGCTTTGCAAAATTTTCCTATAAGGTAACCACATTACTGAGTAAAAAGTGTAAGTAATTAAAAAAAACGTGCATAACTAGAGATAACATTTAATCTCTAATAAACAAACGAGCCGAAAAGGAAGGCAGTCAAAAAAATTATGATAGAACCCATATAATTCAAATATAAATTCCAGAAACTTTTCCACAGATAAATCTAATGATAGTCAACCCTTGTACTGATTACGTTTTAATATTATTGCTTTTTGAAGAATATCATCCAAGATTTCAACTTCCAAACAACAGAACATAGTAACTGCCCATATAGCATTGTTAATTAAAATCACGGACAGCATAAAGTCACAAAATGTGTCCAACATTCGGTACTAATAAAGATCATATTGACAAATATTGTAGTTGTTCACGGTTTCGAAAAAAAAACTTTAGGGTTCTATCGTACAATAGATAAAATATAATTTTCTCTAAGCGTGAGTTATTTACTGAACCCCGCAGATGGCCATTTGACATTTGTAATTAATCATAAATATATAATCAAATCTGTTTTTTTCATAATTAGAGAAAGAATACAAAAAATACTTAAATAAATAAATTTATCAGCAACAGTTGTGTGAAGAGTTCATCAATTTCAACAAACAATTATCATTCACGAGATAGCTAAATCACATTAATTTATGAGACATATTTAAAAAAAAAACACATTTGTTTATGAGATGATTTTTATTTAAACAGTGGAAAAACAGATCAAATAATTCAAAATTAACATATTTTTTTAACCATTTCGTTTGTTTTCAATATTTACATATTGTCTTACTAAGATTTATAATTGAGTAATTCATATCAACTATAGCGCCCGAAACGGTTCACACATAGCAGTGATGGCGAACCCGTGACCTGCGGATTATAAAGTGACCAATTTAGATACCCGTAAGAACGTAGAGAAAATATTTTTGTCATTTCATAAATGTTGACATTATTTTTTTATAAATTAACAGATTAAATAATTGTTTATAAAATTATAAGGCTACGCTCTCACCGATGTCAAAATTGTTTGCCGTGCTGATTCAGACACAATACAAAAGTACGCATCAATAAGTTATCTAGCTAAAGACATGTTAGGATTTTCAGTTTTGTGAAATTAATTTCTAAGCTTGCATATATCTATATATATCCACGTTTGGTCTACTTGCGAAAACGATTTGCCATCACTGTCATATGGTATTAGAAATATTGTATGTTACAGCTTAACATAATAAATGCATATAAAATATAAAATTTTGGATACTAAAATCATATCCGTTTACTTTTATTTTACAACAGTCTCATGACATTAAATCCTCTGTATATACTAAACTTTTATACAAACAATAATTTTAATCCATTTTATTACCGGTTGTTCTAGATAATAATTTCCATCAATGGTTCACTTGTCACAACACTGTATCGTACATTAGGAATTATACTTTACACTTCTAATGTTCTCAGAGTTCCTCTTTAGGATCTATTGCTGTGTTCATTTTATCAGGATACTTCCCAGGATAGCCTTTGCTCTCTATCATAACTTCTTTACATTCTTCTTGATCTATGAGAAAGTCTTTGGCTGCCCACGCTTGTGAGCCATCTTTGAACATGAATATGGCTCGGTCGTCATCAATAAGATATCTAAAAGTTTATCAGCATTAAATATGGATGACGTTTAGTACACATAACACATGAAAGGTATTTAAATACTACGGGGAGAGGAGAATTGTATATTAAGAGAAGCTTTAAATCTTTTCCATCATAAATCTCTTGAACAACATAGTTTCCTTTAATATAGTTTTGTTTTATGAAGTTTTGTTGGCCTTCTAGGGGTTTTAAATTAAAATTTGACAAAGAAACGTTTAATATATTTTTTTTATTTTATTATATCTACATTAGGATTTGTTGATCGATTTGTCCAAATTTTTACACACCGTTGTCAAGTGCTACTACGCTTTTATATTAGCTACTCTTTAGAGTTATATAATCGATGATACTTCCGTTGGAATACCAATTATCTAAAACATTTTTCGTCATTATTTGCGAAATCCAATATTTAAATCACATTTTTTACACATAATGTTCTCTACAACAATTTGGCTGACCTCTATCAGAGAGAAAAATCATATTATTTTTGAATATCAAATTGGATTGTTTTGATGCTTTTTCATGTCCATCTGAACCAAGACATACAAGGTTGAACCCTCTGTGCACGACTCTACATGGGCATGGATTTATTAAGTATTTTACTATGCTGATGAAAGGTTAAGACAATTTTCACACTGTAGAGGAACCCATCTAGGAACGGAAATAGTACTAATAATATACTTATAATAATAAATATACTTTGTAAAGTAGTTAAAAAAGTTAAGCTAAACCTCGTTTTAATCTCAGAAAATCTATGATATATTTGATCTAAGAAATATAAAACGATGCCTTGCCATCACATCTTATTCACTCACGAAATTAAATTAATTTTGAAAACAAAGACATCGTTAATTAATTAAGTTGTAAACTGATAAAAGTATTCTAGTTATTAGCTTAGTTGGTAAGGTTGCACACAAAAAATTAAGTAGAATGTAACACAAATTTAGTGCAACCCTTGAAATATATATATATATTTCTATATCTGAATAGCAAATACAGTGAAACTCTGTTTTAATGTGGCCAAAATTCACGATTTCCCACTTTTGCGTGCAATTTTTTACATTCTCGTTTCATTTAAGTACATTTAGTACCCACTTTCACAATTTTATTCCTGGCAATTTATGTGTGAAATATTTCAAATTCAATTCAATTTACATATAAACACACTTAATTAAATGCGCGACAATTCATATTTGAAATGAATATTGGGATCAAGATTACACAAGCCGTGTAACACAAAGTGATTGTTGGTAATCGTTTGTTTTAGCGAAAATGAGGTAGGCAGATGGTACGATTGGTCATTCTGTGCTGTGGACCTTCACTTTAATGTGATGACATCTGAAGTTTTGGATATCGATGATATACTGGACCACATACACGAAAAATTTTCCAACGAAGAAGTATCCAGTGAAGAAGAGGTAAACTCAATCCATCCAATTCCAACAAAAGAGGCTATGAAGCAAAGTGAGGGGATTAAAAGCTACTTTACTCGCATTGAAGACATACTAGATGAAATACTCCTGTAGAATTAAAATCGAAAGAGCTTTTAACCAACCCAAAAATATGTACCAAACTGATTTACATGATTTTCTACATAAAAAATTTTTTTTTTTACACTCCCTCCCGATTTACGTTTTTTTCATCAGTCCCTTCTAAAACGTAATTTTACTATACTTATCGCATCTGGTGCGGCTCACGAATTTTCTCATGATTGGCCGCCCAAGTGTACAGAGAGAGAGATGAGTTTTTTAGTATTTACGTAGACTGCGGGTCACAAATAAACTCGCTTTGAATAATATATTTTACTAGCAACATCTCTTCAAAAGGATATGATCTACACGCGTAAATATTTAGATAAGAACTTTTTGTATTTTTATTTTCGGGGAACCCTTCAAATACAACACATGTGTTCGAATTTTTTTTGACTCTAATTTTTCATATGTTTTGCGTATCTTCCCTTATCACCCTAAAATCGAATCTGGATATAGTTTTTCGCGAAGCGTCTAACGTTTCAGTTGTTTCAAATATTGTAGTGAATTATTTTATATATTATTTACACATAAAAATAGCTTCTTTGGATTTTTTTGCAAATTGTAGCATGAAATTGGAATGATAAAGTAGGTAAGACCGAAACAAATATCTCAGATTATACAATAGCATACTCCAACAATGTTCAAACAAAGCGTGCATTAAAAAATGATCATTCTTAAAAATTTCTAGAAATTTACGAAGTCATAAATTCTCCATTGCAACAAAGAACAAAACTAAATACCTGACTGCACCTCATCATGTGTTCAGCATTCATAAAATTCGCAATAAAACTCAGTACTTTCTCTTAATATGAAAGATATCATACCCTTATAAATTATTAATTACCAGTTTCAAAATTTTTAAAAACTATTTATACTATGATGACATTTTTTTATATAAGGAAAACTATAAGTTACGTTACATGTTTCATTTAAATGGTGTACATCAATAATATCTGAGGACAATTGTAAGTATAAATAATAATCTAAATCCATTACGAATTGTAAAAAGTATGCTAATTTTAGCGAGTATCTTGCGTAATTTGTGAAAACATACCCGCTCTCAACATTACACAAAACGCCCGATTAAGAAGTGTTAACATAAAATAGCGCAAGCTCTACCTTTCAGCTTGAATATGATTATTCCACAAGCTGGTCTGCCACAGTTTAGTAATTGTTTCTGTTCGTGTCCGTTTTGGCTTGTTGGCCACAGTAACAAATGCCATTAGAGTTTTTCCTTTCTTGGTGGCTTGAAGAATAGATTCAGGATTTTTCATGTCAAGAGTACTCATATCGATGGCCGGTGGCTTCCGTAAGTGTTCTGGGAGCTCGTCTTCAGGCAGCGGTTCTTCATCTTCATCCCATTGATCCAAAAGCCTTGTTTTACAAAAATAAAATAAAGTGAAATGTAAATAAAAATTCCTAATATTGTAATTGCATAGTAATCACTATTAATTTTTCTTATGTTTGTACAATAATTAATATATCATTAGCCTGTCTAGGAGTATGGACACTTATATGCGTCTGCTAAAATTCGCTTTAAAGAAATTTAGATGTATATGTACGTCAAGCACCAAGCAATAAAATACTCATATATATTATTTATGCATCAATTAAACAATTTACAACAATGGTATTGCATACATTTGATAAAATTCAAAATTTAAAACTTGTTTAATGAAAAAACTTTCACCTAATTGTGCAAATGTAATTAACAAAACTCACTCCTGGAGAAGTTAAATTATAAATTAACTTCAGATAAAATATTGGCAATTTTAATGAATGATAACTAACATGCAGTGTTGTTTTAAACAAAGTTACATTTCAATATTACACATCATACATACTGACTTCTCTAAGATGGATTTAAATAATAAGATGATTTTTTTAATCTATAAAATAAATATTCAAATTTGAATTACACTATCCAACCTGATCTTTTAAACACATTTCAGTTTTAAAAGGAAACCGCACGATTTTCAGTTGAAATAAAAATCTTCAAAAATATTATGCAGACTAGTACAAAATAGGGAAAACAGAAAGGTGATAGATAGTACAATGTATTGCAGGTTATGTTCTATCATAAGGAGTTCCAAAATTTAAAAAATCGGTGTAACGAAATTATTTGTAGAAACGCAGATATCATTCATAGAAATTAAATTAAAAAACTCGTTTTAATGAAGAAAACATGTCTCATAATGTAGTAACATATGTAGTTAGTAAGTATGTTTGGCATGCATTCATATTTTTTTGTTTTTACTACTCGTATAATATAAGATGAATAGTTTCATGTGTTTACACAATTTGTTTGATGTTACTGTGTTTGTAATTCCAACATAACGAGATTTCAGTATAACCAAATTGTTGTTCAAAGTATCAACTTTAATTAGCTTCATGTCACTCGAACTCGACTAATAATTACTACTTCAGTATGAGTTCATTTTATATTGTTGACAGTATTCTAACCTTTCCAGGTCGGCTTCGCTATAGTCTCTAATATCTTTTTTTGCCCAAGCTGGTTTGTCATCTCCTTCATGCTTTTTGCTTTCAAGCAAAATAAACGTTGAACATATCGCGATGACTAAAAAAACGATTCGGCACATATTGATGTCTGCAATTGAAAGACAATAAACAGGGTTATAATACTAAAAATACAAATACTAATGGCTCTCTTAATATAATTTCCAATCTGTTTATGACACTACTATACAGCGGAATAACTTAAATACTAGGCAAGAAAAACGTAATCCATTAGAATAATTCATGAACTTTTGACAGTCATGCAAGTTTTTAGGCGTTATTATAAGAAAAACATATATGTAATTAAGCAAACAAGTTACAAAAAGTCTTCAAATGTCACAATACGCTATCCATCATCAGAATAAAATTATTAAAAAATAATATAATTTTCAAAGCAACTACCCTGCCAATGCCGAGTTCCAATATCTTACCGGTGAAAATACAAATTTACAATAGCCACCGCGCACCAGAGACAATTCTGACGTGTGAGTAAGCACACGGTGCTACTCGAAACAAACGAAACTCTTCTTTCATCAAAACTACATTCCAGTTATAAACTCATCGTTCGCGCATGGGTCGACTCGAATGCAATCGTAGTTTGTGTGTGGCCATTCAAAAAAAGCTTAAAATTGACGCTAATTTAAATTATCCCAACATTTCATTGATCTGTATTTAATATGATTATTCCCGAACAAGAATAGCCTGGAAGTCTGAAGTTGTATATAACGGGATATTTTTCTACTTCTCCCA
>JAPMAE010002028.1:4431-16777 GCA_036584705.1 Rhyacophila sp. 25_7 | reverse complement strand
AGTGTATAATAAAGAATTCAATATACTATTATCTAAGAGTATATTTAACATAAATTTGTTTAATAAAATTTATATATACACACATACCTTACATTACGGCTTAGATACGTTCTGGAAAAGTTGGCCGTAGAGCAAAAAGCCTTATTACAAATCAAATATCTTAATAGAAACCCATACAAATTCAATCGATCAGTTTCCATTTTTTTTATAAAATAAAATAGTTTTTAGTTCATAAAGCATACTATTCTTTTTATTTCATACAAAAATGGTCTCAAAAAAAATAAAAGCACAAAACAATTAATAATTAACAGAAATTCAAAAAATAAACATTCAAATACAAAAAACATTAACATGAAGAATTAGTAAGCTATAATATGCTGCCATTATCACTTTCCGCTATTGTGAATTGACCCAGTTTAAAATATGTATTGGGTCAACTTTATCTGCTTCACCTTGCTTTTTGCTTCTTTTTGCAGTATTTTGTAACTAGTAATGGCTGAGTTTACTCCTAGAGACACTTTGGCGTAGCGTTATTTGTCGGAATCATTTTAAAGAAGGGTGTTCGTTCCTTGCTCGAAATAAGAAAGCACATTCGTTAAGTTTTTTGCTGTCAGCTGTTGGCATATAGCAGGCTCTGGCTTCTTTCATTCAGTGTTTTTACCAATTTCGAAATGACATTTTAATAATCAACAATGCTATGAACAAAATATATTAACTGAAGAAACGGGACTTGATTTTGAAAATATATGTTCTAATTGTGTGAAACATTGATATTTTTTTTATATTGTTTGCAAAAAATCAAAGCTTTCCTACTCTTTTGATATATTACACGCAAAAATTATTATATTCAAGATGTATATAATATAACTGTAAAAAAATCAAATTTTACAATTACGTGACATGAATGTTATTTCATATATAATATAAGAAAAAAGAACATTGTTAATACTTAGAAACAGTTTTCATCAAAAATTCTAAATGGTTGATACTTATTTATATTAACTTTCAGTATGTATGCATAAAGCAATTATTAGCAAAGCAAAATAAAATCAAATTACTATAAAATAAAAGTATTGTTTGATAAGCTTAAAGTAAAGTAATTCAATCTAACATTATAAACTTTGAAATAGTAAAAAGATTTTAAAATTATACAATACAATTAAAATGTTATATTATAAATATACTCATATATTTGTTATACTCGTATATAAATTTATGTAAGACGGAGATCATAAATAAATAATACAGTTTACCCTGAAAGAACTTCATAATTTAAAAATTCCATAACTGTAAAAATATTGAAAAATTTTATTGGTAAAATTGCAAATATTGACTTGCTAGGGTTATAATTTTGAATACAATTATTGTAATTATTAATCGATCGTTTATTTTTACACAAACTAGAAACAATAATATTTAATTTCAACGTTTTATTTACTCAAGCCTTATATTACTTAATATTACACTTTTTTAATCGATATCCTATGATTCACTTTTTTATTTCAACTATATCCACTTCGGAAAAAAGTAAATGGATCTCCAACAATGTGAAAATTATTTTTGATAGTTTTTTGGAAGTAATAATTGTCAATTATTAGCTCAACGGTTTCAAGTTCGTGTCCTGTCTAATACAAATGAATAAATATTTGTAATATTTTGTAACCAACATGGGCCTTGAACCTGTGACCCCCGCTTGCTTGGCGTACATGCTATTCACTAGCTTAACAAAGGTGACTTATTTGTTTTGATTCAGATTCCTAAATAATAAAATTGTAACCTGAATGTATATATCATTTTAAATTTATTAGCTAAACTATTACTTTTTTAAATTATTGTTTATGGGTCCATAGAAATTCTTTCTCTGTGTATGATAAAATAGTTTCCTCTCACGTTCGCTATATTATTCAACATTATCTTCTTGACAACTCTGGAAAATTTTTGGCTTAGAGTAAAACTTATACATGTATAAGCTTTATAAAATATTTTATGGAAGCTAAGTTGAGTTGAAAATATTGTTTATTGAATATTATGATAATCTTCTTGCTCAGAAATAGAATAGTTTGGATTTTTTTAATGCCTAATAGAAATAGTGATTTGGTCGAATAAAAAATATGTTTATAAAAAAATCTACATTTTAATGAAAATATACAAATAAAAGTTATCATTGCATGTTTAATAGACAGTTATAAATAATTTTTAAACGTATTAAACAAATTGCAGATTTGGGTAGCGTATAAAATATACGATTTTTGAATTTATATTATGTATAAACCAAAAAATAAAGCTAAATGTATGAGTGTATAATTAAAAATAATACATATAAAAAGATATGTTAAAATAATCGTGTGCATCTGACTGATGAGTCGAGTGTTATGGATAAAAATTTTATGGTTGGCAGTAATTGCACAATTTTAAATGTGCATTCAAAGCCAGGACAAAAGTCAAATCAGTTGAGATAATAATTGACCAACATTACATTTAAAAAAATTCGTCAAACCAAATTTCACCTGAATAATCGTGTGTTTTGTTTTGGAGCAAATATTGTTGAAAATCTTTCTTTTATCCTTCATATTTCTTTATATGATGTTTTAGCGTCGATAAAAGAAAAATTAAATAAAAATTAGCATTACCATGATTGTATAAATATACTTTAAAAATATATATTTATCGTATATCATATATTTTTGGTTAATTGTTTAAATGTTTAACCATATTTTAAACTATTTTATAATACCAGTCATGCAACTATCTCATAAAAGAGTCATAAAAAATATGATAGCTCAGCTGGATAGAAGGCTCTTGATCTCTTTTTTTACATTTTTAATAACAATTACAAATATCAACAAATCTTTGTGTAAATGTATAATTATAGATGATTAGATAAAATCAATTTTATATTAATCAATGTAAATGATTTGAAAAACATAGATTATCAAAAATTATGAGTAATTTTGGAAACTTTAAATTGAGAAAAATATAATTTGAAATCTTTAAATTTTCATTATTATATATAGAATGAATAATTTCACCTCACATTTTGAATATTTTGTAAAGAAAAGAGGCATTGCACATTTTTTGCCCAATAGTTAACATTTTTTTTGTCTACATACTAGTAAATGCAAAATAAAAAAACTGTAATTTAAACAATATTTACTTAGTAAATATTGTATTTTTAACGACTTTTAACAAAACCGATTGAATTAAGTAATGATATTTATTCAGATATGAGATTATTACAAAAAAACATAAAAATATTTTGAGTTGCAATCTTTTAAACTATTCATTTTGGGAATCTCATATTAGTTACAAATAAAATATTCATATATTTATACAAAAAACAAGGTCAATATACGTCACGGCAATTGACCTCATACATTATGGATATACTCCAAATTATGTTTTAAATTCTTTAATATTATACTCAAACAAATGTATCCAAATTATTTCAATATTTATGCTTTAGCAGACAAAATTATTTATTATTGTTTACACTAAAAACCAATGTAAATTGATTTTAAAATAATTATGTCATTATTTAAAAGTACTACTGATCACACTGTATATTCAAAATTATTATTTATAATGTATTTATCATATAATATTTAACAGTTATATGTGCACTGATTACTTTGACTACGACTCAAATATTTCTTGGAAGAGAATTTAAGATTGCAATAAGTTAACTTTGGTTGGAGCGTAAATTATATTAGCTTTTGATAAATTACAAGCTGGAAGTCTCGTTGTTAGAAAACTTTCATTGTTACCTGTACAGATTACGTTTTTAAAAGTAAAACTCGTTCATCATAGTCATTTTAGCTAACGAACGCTTTCACTCTGTCAAGTTTAAGTCAAATACTTATACGTTTTCCTTGAAATTTGAACATACAGCAAATGTTATAATCTAAAAGTTTCCTTGAAGTATGTTGTATTATATTCGCCACCAAGTCGGCATGTACTTTAATGGTAAATAAAATAATGCACCAACGTCTTGATGTTATACGAGTTCACAATACAATTATTAATTAAAACTTGTTATCTTAGAAACATTTACCACTAGAAATAATATTTTTGATTACATACTATTAAAAATCTTATTTAATTTACGGTGATTTAATCGCTTAACGTACGACAATCTTAAAAATGTATTAAAGTTTTTTTAATTGAAGTTTAGCCATGAAACCTGTACGTACAACTAATTAACATCAGTACTACTGATTTGTTAATAAAACGAAAAACAAACCACTTCTTGTTTAAGTAAGTTTGATTTTTGAGTCTAGAATACTGCGTTTGAAAAAGACCTCTTTTTTCTGAGGTTTTTCACATTTTTTTATCTTATTTTTACTTTTTATTAGATTAAATTTGTTATCGTGCTGTAAAGTTATATTTGTAAAGTGTAAATATTAAAAAAAATATTAGCTAATTGCAAATTGTACGGATAAGATATTAATTATACATTTTCAATATTGAAATTTTTGTAAACAATAGAATTTATTGTAAATATTATTTTTTCCTATTTTTCTTTTATAATTTCTATATGAACTAGCTTATCAAATGAAAGTATCCTCAAAAATATGGTTTTAATCCGTTGCATTTATGGTCCAAACCATTAATTGACATAATTCGTTGATATAACTAATAAAAAGTAATTGTGAAATATTCAACTGATAATGTATTATATAAATGACTCTAAACTAATTTAAGAAGCCAAAGTGGTAGTTTGTTTTTACTTTTCCTTATTTTAAGCTGAAAATTTAATATTATTTAATGAAAGTAACATCAATTGTCATAATGCCTAAATGGTTTTTATTTCTTGATTGCTGTATTATTTGTAACCTATTTAACATGACCTGTCTTAATATTCAAAATAAAGGAGTTTTAAATACTATAAATATGTCATATTCGCAGAAAAAACTAGATAATTGTAATTAATCAAAGATTTTCCCGTAGTTTAATATGTTATCGTTAATTATTTGGGAAACAAAACGATTATCTAATGTTTATATTATTATGTAAAAATATTCAAAGAAGTGAAACTAAAATAATCAAAAGTTTATGTTTTGATTTAGAATTATTAACGTATTGAAAAATATTATGTATAATATCGTATTTATGCAATACAAATTTGTATGAAAAGTCTTCCAGAATATAAAGAAACTGTAAATTTTAAATAAAAAAAACAAATACATATTAGAACGAATTTACAAAATTGCTTTAGACGTTTCTATAATCTATCAGGAATTTATACAGTTTAATTAATTCTCATTCAAGTAAAAAATGTCGACACGTAGATGCTAATGTTCAAATCATGGCGACCTCTGGATATGGTTTAATTTAGATATCTGTAATTAAACTTGTTTAATAAAATTAATTACATAATTCATTCAAACTGTACACATACACACATATATAAATATATATATAATGATGAATATATTTTAGTTTAAAACGTCCATATAATGAATGATTTAAGTTGATTTAAATAAACAGTACAATATTTTTACGAAAAAACTATTGAAGCAAAATTGCGATTTAACGTACGAGTAGTTACAAGTATACTTATAATATATCATATGAAGGTTAACATTGTTAAATAAAATTAAACCGAAATAAGAGCCCCTATCAAATTCAGCAAACCAAATAAAGCGCTTCGGGGAAGTTCAAAATAATTTCAACCCGACCAATTGCAAAAAAGAAAGACTTACAATAGAAGTAAATGTTTACAGAGGTTCTCTTACTTTTTATTCGAGTAGTATATTTTCTAAGTGAGAGGTTGTACTCTCAATTTTAGGGAAATGGGTCAAGTACAGCTGAACTTCAAGCAAGGTGTATTGTGCCGTTTGCTTAGTACTAGTATAATACAATATAATTGCATTCCTTTATCTCAAGTTTCCCCCTACTCAATATATATATTTTAAATACACTAAATTAAACGAGTTTAATATTTTCTACGAAAGTTGACCAAAGTGGATTACAATATTTACAAGGTTTTTTTGTATTGAATAATTTAAAATTTCAGTAGTGAGTAGAAATATTTGTGGTTGATTGCGTTCTTTAAAGAAGTAATTTATCTTGGCATAGAATTTAATTGAGGCAACTGCGAGTCATTATTTATCTGATTAAAAGCAGCGATAAATAAATAGTTTGTTTAATTTGTACTTAAAAAAGAAATTAAAAAAAGTATTTTCTATAAATTTGTAAGTCACGTATGTACGAATATGTGATGGTTTTTACGATTATCAAGTGTTTTATTAGGGTCAAAGTTGGAGAGATAGATTAGCCAAAGATGAGTTATATCACATTGCAGATAAATAAATACGAACATGAAAACTCATTGTGAAAAATATTTTTTTTATAGAAAATCTAATTGTAGTCATGTAAGTTATAAATGAAGCATCTAGTTATAAAAAGCAATATAAGTATATTTCAATATTTTCGGCAACAAATGTTTTTATGTATCTATGTCAAATTTAGTTTTATGTTAAGATTCTTTATTTTCATCGTATTCTATTTTTGAATTAAATTACAATAACGGATTAGCTGATTAACTTTAAAATAAAATAAATATTTAAATGCGCGCGGAATCAACCAGATTTGAAATAATTTCAATCCATGAATATTTCATTTTTTATTTAACATAGTGTAAAGTCGTGCGTAGAATGCAAACGTATTTTTCTCTCGATTTCGATAAAATGTGCTTATATTGCTTTTTGTAACTATACGTTTCAAATAGTAATGTTATTTATTAATCAGTTTTAAACATTCAAAGCTTCCGGTATTGTTTTAAATTAGGTACGCGGGTAATTTTCATTTGACTTAAACCTGCATATGGAGTACAATATTTATTGCTTAGACCACTTTGAATTATAAGATAAAATTAATTAGATTTTTAATACATTAAAATTTGGATTTTGTATACAAAATGTCACTGTACGAGTACTTGCACCAAATTATCTTTAGGTTAGTGAATAGCACATCTGCTTAGCACACGGGCGTCGCAAGTTCAGTCCCATTGATGGTTATAATTTTTTTTATAATATTTTGTATTTGTAGCCAGAACATAAACCCAAAATCATTGACCTAATAATTAACACCTCTTAAAAAGTCTTTACACTTCAAAAATACCATATACTCCAACTCAAAGCGGATATAGAATATATTTTTAAATTTATTTTATAAACCTTATCATAATTTTTATCAGTCAAAAAATATGAGGTTTTTTTTACCGTATTAAATGATATTCATTTTTCTAGTTCACTTTAGTTATTCCTTGAATATTAATGATATATTTTATAGCAATTTATCTTTTTAAAAAAAAAAAATGGTATACATAATATTTAAATGCAACGAAGTATTAAAAAAATCCAATACTCATAATAAATATATTACGGAAAAATGTCAAATAAATCTGTTATTTCGATGATACTAATGTACATAATTTCCTTTTGTATTTTGAAAACTATCAGAGATCAGAGTATTATATTTTATATTTTTTTACTTTTAAGTAACTACTAGAAATAATTTTATTTCAAAAATATATTTAAAATATTTATTTAAATTGAAGTATGATAGATATACACAAATTAAAAAAACACAAACAACAATTGCTGTATTTATAGATATCTCTGTTTAAAAAAATAATAATTTGTTGACTTTCATGTCTTTTACAAACACAGTAAATATAAAAACATTGTGTGAAGTAAATTCTTGTCAAAATTTACAGAAGAAAGTATGTTTACGATTTATACAAATGTGAGAATCATTGAAAGAAAAACATATTTTTTTAATGTTGTAAATATAATATTCATGTAAGTGTGAAATTCTCGAGAGGAATCAATTTCTAATGAAAATATTTTCAGTGGATATATCTCCCATTATTTAAACAACATACAGTTTTATCGAATCAAAAGCAAACTATGTAATGCGTATTTCAGTGACTAGAGACACGTGTGTTTTCTGGTTTTCTTTTCTAAACGTGATAGTTTTTACAATTTTTCGTTCGTGACAATTTTTCATATTACTTTTGCTATAGTTTTGAAAATGTATCAGAACTAAAAGAATTCGAGTAAATTTTCTAGATTAAACTTACTATAAATCTTAAGTAATAATAAATAATTTATAATGACAACATTCTTTTAAATTCATAAACTATTATGTAAAAATAATCTATCTATGATTTACAGATTTTTAATTAAACAAACAGAGTTAATATTTGTTTATATATCGACCATGTTTAGGCAAAAAGAATTAATCCCTAGAAAATAAATTTTAGAGGAGGCACAAAAAACGTTTTTTAGTAATCTTTAGTCAAACTTCAAACTGACACAAACTTGAAGTGCATGATGACCAATAAATCTCTGTTTTATTTTTCTGATATGATAATTAAAAAAGTTATTAAAAGAAGATCATTAAAATTGAGGATCAATACTTTTTTCCTTTCCACACAAACTCAATAGATCGTTCTTTTTTCAAAACCTCAAGCTGAATTTCGATAATAATTTGGTAATTTTGGCTTAATTAGTTTTGATAAAACGCGTATTTAGGTGTATATATAGTAATTCTCAAATAAAATCACTTTTAAAAAACTGAAGGTTAAGCCTTTTGTCTAAACAGGATCGATATTTAACACTTTCAATCAATGGTAGATATATTGTAAAATGTAATAATTGTTTCTATATGACAATTTAAAATTATTCATATGAAATAAAACATTTCAAATGCATATGTAATTCAAAACAAAATTTCAATTATTTAAATAAATAAATAAAATCGAAAGAAAATAATAACTGAAAGTTAAATTAGACAGTATGAAAATTATATGATTTTGTTAAATGTATTTAAAATTTGGTTTGAATTACGTCATTTTATAGAAATAAATGAAAATATAATATATAAAAACACATTACAAAAAAAAAATATCATAACATGACAAAATTTTACATATTTAATACAACTAAATATTAATTTTACTTGCCGTATGTATTTTAAATCATAAAATAATAACATTCAAAGTATAAAAACTGTTTTTAAATTTTTGTGAGTATTATTTAATTATAATATATGTTATTTGGATTCATGGTGCGACTGCAAATATAAATATGTAAAAAATTCTGGTCGAATACGGAATTGAATCGAAAACCTCTAAATAACCGTCAATGATGTCACCATAGACAATTTTCATATTAGAAATAAAAAACAACAGCTTTTTATGAAATATAGTAAAAAAGATTTCAAAACTATCCGCATATACTTTATGAAAGTATTATAGTTAATATGAGGGGCTTATTTATTCCACCTTTTGGCAAATGCCAAAAAACCGTTAACGGTGTCGATATTACATATTATGTTGTTATCTCCAATGCAAATTGTATTTTACAGTATAAATGCATATAAAAAAATATATGTAATATCGATTCTGTGAAGAGTATTTTGGCATTTGCCAAAAATTTGTTGAAGTGGAATAAGTTCACTTTAAAAATACACCCCTCAAATGTAAATTTATTGATAAATGTTTTGAAACATGTGTACAAATCGTGTAATTACTTGTAAATTTTAATGCAATTACTTCATCGTAATACTAGAAAACTTTAATAGTTATTATTATTAAATTTTATATTAATATTATTATATACTATATAAAAGTACTATATGAAAATACTGAAACACTATTAAAATCTTCTAGTGTTTCAGAATGCATTTTGTGTACTACGAGTAATGCATTTTTATATCATTCGTGCTTTGAAATTTATCCGGTCTCTTGAATACTAAAATATGACTCGATACATAAATTTTACATTACCAGACTGAGTGCCATATTCAAATATTTCGCAAACAAATCCGGGTTTCACAAAAATCTTTAAGTCTGATACAGTATACACAGCTCTTCAGAAACTTAAATCAGCCAGTCAAAGTCATGTCATGTCAAATAATAAACTTCGAGTCTCTTAATACATTTTTGAATAAGTACTTTTTTGCTTTGTAGATAAAATTATTCGGGATTTCAAGTATTTTTTTTTTTTTTTTTTAAGTAATATCAAATTGGGTTGAATATAATTGAACGTCCCATAATATTAACATTCTTTACTTGAATGCTATAAAACTCTCCCCAAAAATGTAATATCAGTAATCTGTAAATTTCAATATTATAAACTGCTCTTCGGTCGAATACAAGGTTTTTCACTTATACTTTAAAATATAATTTATTTTTTGATATTAAAAAGAGAATTATTATTTTACATTGATATCTAGCAATTGATTTGAGAGACCAATAATATGAAAATATTCGAAGCAATAAAAGAATACGTTTATATCAAAATTGTGTAAATTTAATTTGTTGAAGTAAAACACACGATTGTGTGGAATTTTATTTACTTTGGGAATCTAAAAAGTATTTTGACATTCAATGTAGCTAAAATAACAGCAAGATTATTTTGTTTTAATCGTAAAATATATAATAAATTTTATAAACAATGAGCTAAATTAAAAATAATTGATAAATAATAGTTGTAAAGAATACAAACGAATGAAAATAATTTTAGATATTTTAAAATAAATGTGGTGAATACGACATTTTTTAGGATTCATGGAATACTATTTATTAAAGAGATTGTCTGATTGATTTCTCGACTTTAGGTGTTACATTTTCTCAATCAATATACATTTCTATGTAATCACTTATATAATATAATATTATAGTTACCGTGGTTTTGCATAATATTTGACATACAACGTTATGTACCTTGACGTTCGATAAGAAAAATTCTACTCCTGTTAATGTTAAATGAAATATTTTAAACTGACTTTTATATCGTCTTGTATAATAATTTTTGTATTTAAAAATAAATTTTATTGAAAAAGCGATAATTTATAAGCACTAAAGTATGTAAATAAAATTAAATACAATTTCGTACACCGAGTAACTTAAATCCAATATTCATATGAAGTTGTATTAAATGAAAATGTTTAAAATCAAAGTTGGAAGTAAAATATATTTCTTCAGATATTATAATAAAGAAATAACATAAGAAATGTACTGTGATTTTTAGCTTTTACTTAATATCTTTTTTCAACTAATTGTTTTTAATTGAAAATATTTGATAAATAAACGTGGAAAAAATTACGTTCATTTTTATAACTAGTAAAAATGTTTACCAATCATTGAATGCATGCATTTTATAAGTTACGGGATTAAATAATGACCACCAATTTCAACAATCAAAAATACATGCTATATTTTTTGAAATAGTATTCATAATAAAAGTTTAGATATTTTATTTGAAAAAGCTTTTACTGAACAAAGAAAAAGCAAGTTACTTATATTATGCACTATTCAATCTAAAAAGATTACTCAGTTTTTTGTAAAAAAACGAAAAAATGCTTCCTCTACGCCAGGCTATTGAATAGGCTTTTAATTAAGAAATATCCCAACGTTGCAAATACCATCATGTTGCCAAGGGAGCATTTTAACAACTCTCATTATAAACCCTATTGTTTGGTAATATACTACTTTGACCTCAGCATCTAAAGCTTTCATTAAACAGATATTCAGCAAACCACCATGAATGGCCGAGAATTATGAAGTGAATTTGATTGTGGCCATAATTAAAATGAATTAATTTCGGAGTTTATGATATTTCAATTAAAAAATAGATTTTTAAGAAGAAGACTTATGTTGTTACATATATTAAATTAAGACAGATTGTAATAAATATTTCACTAACAAAATCAGACGTACATGAAAATGATTGGTTCGTAAATACTTATACTTAAGTTTGCAATGAAAGGAAGTAATATGTGCTACACATATTCCTGATATATTCTGTTAAATGAGACGCACTTACTAAGGAGGTCATTTAGTTTTGATGAAAAGACAGTTTAATTAAGGTCAACGAATATGTGTTTCTACTAGCTTTCATATGAATAGAAAAATAGACAAAACAATAGTGAAGTCTCAAGATAGTGACTTTCTGTATCGATTATTTTATAAAAATGATGCAATAAAAAATATTCTCACTTCTAATTGACTCGAACATTTTATTTGGTTTTAAAAATTATCATTAAAATGCGGCAATGCCCAATTAATTCTAATAAATAAAAGAAAAATCAATCATATAAAGGTCTTCTAAATAATAATTATTTTAAAATGCATAACTTTATTATTGGTATTGATTTTGTCAGTAACAATGACAATTATTTTATCTCAAAACCGAATTTCAACATGAAAAATACACTTAATCGGGTATATCAGCTTTTATTGCAAAGATATAAAAGTTTTTATCTGTTCAAATAAGGTCTTAATATAATTGAGGCATAATGCAAGCTTTTGCTTATAACCCGGAAAAGCTTTTAA
>JAPMAE010002023.1:0-10541 GCA_036584705.1 Rhyacophila sp. 25_7 | reverse complement strand
TATTTCTATGCATATACAGAATGACTAATAATAGATACATATAATTCAAGTGCATATACAGATACTGCCTTAGAGCAGAGGTTAAAGCATTCGTTTTTAATGAATCGAGCATATTTGAACGTATGTATTTGAAAACAACAATTCGAAACAATGACTCCAGCAAATATTGATCACTTATGTAATGATAACTAGATAGGAATGTCTACTGTTGGCAGCTATCTTACAGCCGAAACCATATATAAGGGGTGTATTTCCCCAAAGTGAACTTATTCCACTTCAACATTTTTTGGCTAATGCCAAAAAACTATTTACAGTGTCGATATTTTTTATATCCAATTGTAGTGTAAAATACAATGTGCAATGGAGATAACAAAAAATATGTAATACCGACAATGTACACAGTTTTTTTGGCATTTGCCAACAATTCGTTGATGTGGAATAAGTTCACTATGGAAATACACCCCTCATATCTACTTCTACTATTTATTTTAACATATAAGTGCTATATTGAATTTAAGGTTCAAAGTGCCTTGCGTAATAGTAATGATTGAAATAGATTGTACTACATTGTACGTTAAACATTTTAAATACAAATTTGTACATAATTTTAAGCCAGTATAAACTTCTTATTTCATCATCGAATTATCTACATTTATATTATTGTCGTAATGGTCACTGACCATGAGATGGGGCATTTTTAACATTCGTCACTGATTACAACGATAAAAAGCTGTAAATATGAGGTTGCGCGAGTGTACGGACTAGGCAATATCCAATGTTCAGTTCACACAAACAAGTTTGTATAATATATATTTCACTAGTACCAAGCCGTGAACCAAACGGGTAAGCTGTCGTCAACAGGTTTTCGCAAAAATGGAAATAATTTATTTTGACAAATGAACTTATAGCTTACTCGTGTTTAGCATTAGTCGACGGTTTTTTCTAAATAAAAAGGTATGCCTAGTATTAGATTGAGAAGATTTTTCGGTTAATTCAATAAATATTTTCATAGAGCAACGATATTCGATATTCGACATACGAATATGTCTATCGAAAACAGATACAGAGGAAATTTAAAATCAATAGCTCAACCATTGCCACCGTTTTTCTTCTTTATTCACAAATCAGCGTCAAAACGTTGTACGAGCGTATAATTTCGAAATAAACTCGGAAATATTAAGACTTTTATCAGAAAACGATATTACGGCCAGTAAAATGAATTTTGGAATAAAACCAAAATCAAACTGCTTCAACATTAGTAAACGTTTTAATAGAATCATTTTTTTCTTTTAACAGTGAAAATATCTGGACTTCCGGTAAAATTGTAATCTAAGATGGCTTAAAATATAAATGTTGTCAATGATAAATGAATTTGCGAGATAACCACCCGGTCAACACTACGCAGTAGATCACACACATCGAGTTCGCTTAGCAAATATTTGCAACACCTCGTAACTGAAATATTGAATTTTACTAGTATTTTGTAATATTTTGGGTGGACACCCAGAAGAGGCTCATGAAATAATGGTATACAAAACATTGGGTAAACGGGTACTCAACGAGTTAAATACACAGTCGCTTTAAATTGTTAACGCTCTTTCTTTGTAGAAAATAAAATTAATTTTGTTAAGAAATATTGATAATCCCGCAAGCCTTCAGTTCATCAGTGGCGTACCGTATGTACGCTCCGCGGGGTTAAGTAGTGGTAGTTTGAGTCGAGCGCGTGTGGGTGAGAGATAGACAGAATGAGAGAAGAGGAAATTCGACCTTAACTCTTGCAAACCCGCGCTATTCCGATTTGTATTTCAAGAAAATATGTATTAATTTAAGTGCCACTTTAATACGAAAGTTTTTTAATTATACACAAAATAATCGATGCCTCGATTAGGGCTCGAAACGTATACACGGGTTAAATACGTTATAGCGAATTTTGGGGGGCCGTAAAAATAATTCGTTATGTCGAATAAAGAAGAAATGGAACAAAACTTGTCTCAAAACATAACCAATATCGACTCGTATCGAACATATGTTACATATTACTTGCACCAGAATGTTTACTTTGTTAAAATAAGATTTCCTTTCGTTTAGTCTGTATGAACTTCATATCCGGTCCAACGAAAAAGGATTTTCATCACTTCGGAAATCGTTACAACGGAATTTAACCTATATTTGTCAAAATTGAGTATTGCTCCTAATCCTATACCATAAAGGCAGCCCGCTGTGTAGTGATTATTAGAAAGCATCGTTTACTCGTATATTTTATAAGCATAAGGCATGGATGAAGTGGACTCAGATTTCTTCGGAAAATTGATTGAATGCAAACAGCTAGCGAGTAATCTTCGTACGTTGACACGTTAAAGATAACATGTACTCGTACAACTTACTATAAATTAGTAAACAGTAATAAAAGTGCATTAATTTACCATCATCCTCATTTAAATAGATACATTGGTCTAGATATCAGTAAATTTTAAATCCTTCATACGGCATGTAAAATTCCAGTATCAAATACGTACACTTCCAAAAACCGATTGTAATTTTTAAAATATAATCTGAACAAGAAAATATTTCGTAAAAAATCCATAACTCCCTGAAATCGATAAAAAATAATATTGATAATTGCATATTAATACCATCGAGTAGGTAATTAAAACTTTTAATCATCAGTCACTGTGTGACATTGTGTATTCAACTGTGTTCACAGTATAGCGTTATTTACAAGTAGATAATGGCCGACGTTGTTTTCTTTCATTTAAAGATATGTTGAAGGAATAGTTCGAATTATTGACAAGTATCACTTCACTCTCGTAGCGTAATTGACTTATAACTATAATTCACTTGGATAAGAATGCGTAGAAAACGCTGACCGCGTGCACTATCACGGGTACCGCGATTTATCTCTGATATGCATTAAATTCATGTACGGTGACTGTCGCCAAGAACAGTAACATACTCGTACCTACGCCAGTTTTCTTCAATCCGGTCATCCAAGATAGAAAACTATTTAAAAGCTAGTTAAATACGAGAATAACATTACTTACTATATTATCGGTGATCGTTCATTTTAGTATTATAAGATAATAAAAATAATAGCGGAGATATATGTAGTGCGGATATTTGCGCATAAAGGGGTTTGAGCATCAGCTTCACGAATGAAGTAGCAAGGTCCCCTTTTAAGTCGCTAGCGCCGCTCCTGCTTAAACTTAGCGCGGGCCCGAACTCGGAACAATTAATCAATTAATATATTATACATAATTTTATTCAAATTCCGATTTAATTTCATCGGAATCCAACGGAAGGTACTATTTGCAAACACGATTCGTTACAGCATAATTGCAAAAATAACTTAACCTGACATTTTCTAGGGAACACTCGACAAGATTTTTTTAAATAACATAAAACCTGGCTGTAGTACATAAAAAAACATCACTTAAATCATATTTTTATCGTAGCTTTACATCTAGTATAGTACTTACATATAAAAATTCTTTTGCATTTTACCGAAAATTATGTTGTCAATGATGTAACGTGTTAATAAATGATAGTATCATATAATTATAGTTTGCGAAAAACTACATTTTTAAATCGCCTTATATTACAATTAGAGTGATAAAAATATTCATTGAAATTTACATAAAAATAAAATTAAAGTAGAAATAGATACTTCCTTAGATTCGGGACATTTTTATAAGCAAATACACTACTTGCGTTCTTTTAGCAACGATCGATATGAGGACAGCGAAAAATTGATATTATACTAGATAATATTTTCATATTTTAGGAAAAGTAACTTACGTAACCCAGTTATTATTCATCACTCGCGTGATTGGAATAACAAATCAAATTGAATACTGATAACTGTATCTGACGATCCCACTTGTAATATTTGTTTTACTTCAACATTTGAAAAAAAAATAAACGACTGGGAAAAAATCTTTCATATATATATCGACCGTATTCAAGTAAAAGGGAGTAACCCTAACAGAACAAATTTTACATGACGCACAAAAGCGTGTTTTAATGATTTTTAGTGAGAGTCACATTAACACAAGTTCATAATGACAGATAAATAAATTAGTGTTTCATTTTCCTCATCTGATAATTGAGAAAGTTATTAAAATTGACGTTTAATGCTTTTTTCCTTTCCATATAAACTTAGTAGATTATCCTTTTTTCAAAATCTGATGCTGAATTTCGACAATAATTCGGCATTTTTGACTTAATTCCTTGTGACAGAACATGTATTTAGTTGTGTATAGTGTGATTCTCAAATAAAAGCATTTTTCAAAAAACTGAGGGTTACGCCCTTTTACCCAAACAGGTTCGATATATATAAAAAAATATTTTTCTGGAAATGTTGACATTGAAACCTTTTAATAAAACCATATATATTGCCCAGAATAGGAAATAACACAAGAGTGTGCCGAAAATAGTCGTACATTCAGTAAAGTGATGGTTTTGCAAGTGGGGAGTTATACCTATGTATTGATTGGCTGTATGTAAGTGTGGCAATGAACCCTAAATACTGACGGAAGAAGTAATACATACATACTCGTATTATGACTACGTATTCAGCGGACAATACGATACATTGCGTTATTAGACTTTTTTCAACTCATCAACTTTCCTAATACAGTCCGACCAAATTACGACACTAATCTCTTTCACTCGTTTTTGTCGGATTGTAAACATATAATTTATAAATATACATTTTTTATAAAATAATTTGTATTGAACGGAATTCAGCGTTTCTCAAATAATATGTAGACTTGTAATATGTTTAAAAATAATTTTAAAACGACAACACATTTAAATTCATGTAACCGAACCCTCGTATGTAACGAGTGAAAAAATAGAAGTTAACCTTAGAATGATCGATTATTGATCTAATGCGAATTAATGTCAGGTGAGTGTGGAGAATCTAGTAAATCTTTAAATCTGTATAAGCTAGATCACACGGGCGGTAAACGAAGGGCAGACACAAATATTTTCAGCATGCAAAATTTACAGCTGCCATTCATCGTGCGAAAACTTCATGTTGAGAACACTAAAGAAAAATGACACATCAGAAGATTTTTGAATTTCTGGTATTATCAGCCTATACAAGAAGTATAAAGAAACTCATTCGATTACACGTGTGTAAAATAGTTTGACAAATACACATACACAGTTCATTAATTAACGATATCCTACCAACAACAAAAAAATGTTGCAAAAATATCATTATAGTCAGTAAATTGTAGGAGTATTCATTCATTCATCTATAAATAAAAAGGAATAAATCGCAGGTTGAAGACCGAACCAAATTTGACGACAGTTTTAATAATTGTATTCTCTCATACAAAATTCCCCTTTATGTTACGTACAACACAAGTGCATGTGTCGTGCATGAGATAAGATTATGTAAACGCACCACTAGGGTCCCATTACGTTTTTAAAACTATTGAAGGTTCAAGGCTGAAATAAAATAGAAAAGCAAACCCCTAGATTTTATTTACCCAAATAACTAGTGCGAACAGTGTCGTCTGCGGAGTAAATGGCCGATTGAACGAAGTCAGGTCCGATGAGTCGACTTTTACTTTTCAATAAAAAGTATGCTTATCAACGCTTTCAGTGATCAATCCCGCCCGTTATTATTATTTATATGATTTGGACAATAAACACGGCTTCGTGTAATGGTAAAGTGATATACAAAAGGCATAAAATCTGAAACAATCGATATACATACACAGAATGTCGTATTATCTACTTTATTCCTGCGTTACGTTTCGTTCCCTGCGCGATAATCATCGTGAATGATGGAAAATTTGCAACCAAGAAAAGTTTCACGTGGCTTGTTAAATATTTCACGTGGCTGAATTCAATTACTCTCGTATTGATTTAAAACTCGGGTAGCGCGGAATAGGTACTGTTAGGCGGTCACATTTTATTTTGTTTTATGACAATTTAGGTGGGTACAAACAAACATGCTCTATACTAAGAGAAATAAATATATTAAAACAATCAGAAGTGACTATCAAAACCAACGTAATCATATTTTTTTTTTTTTGTAGAACAATAACTATAGCTCCGTGATGCAATGAGCGTAAAACTTGGAAATCGAAATTGAAATCTCATACCAAACCATAATACGATAGTGGTGTTTAACCTGTTCCGGAGTATAGACGTATATGTACGTCAAGCAACAACTAATAAAATATTCGAATATATCATTTATGCTTCAAATAAATATTATAGAACAATAGTATTGCATATATTTAATAAAATTCAAAGCTATATTAATGAAAAACGTTCACCCAATTGCGCAACCGTAATTCCAAAAACTCACTATTGTTAAGGAACATTGTTACACACTAAACTTTCTTATTTTTTAAATATTGTCATTCTTATCACCTAATGCAAAAACTCCAATCAGTACGTGTTTAACGCATAGGGTGGAGCGTGCGTATTTCATAAATTAAGTGCGTGAACCAAATAAGCATCTTGTGCATATATACTCGTATGTCAACTATCGTTGAAACTAAGTCGAATTCGGGCTAATAATTTTTGGTATACAGCGGTGAAATATTTTAAAGTCGGATAAATTTACAATATCGAAGATATTAGTGTAAAGATAGATGGTTATATTAAAATCCAGAAATCGCATGATTAAGCGGCACTTTCCCTAAAATTGTCATCGATGTTGAAAAATCGCGCTTTATGTGGGAGTGTCAAAATTTTACGAGGTTGATCTTTCATATTAAAATAATATAAACACATCCGAGTCGAATGAGCATCGAGAGAATGTAGATAAAGATAAGTCGACACAAAGGTAAAACATTCCGATCGATTGATGCGCTCCTCATGACGCGAATGACGAGATGGCTGATACACATTATTTACAGGAGTTAATACAAAAATACACATGCGTCAAAAGTGATACCAGGAATAAGACTGGTTTATATTAAAAGCATAGTGTGTCTTATTAAAAAAAAACTTTCACTGTTTTTTTTAAGTTCCAAGTTAAAATAAATCATGTATTATAACTGGTAACGTTTAAAATATTTGCTGGATGACATCATAAATATGTACAAAATAAAATTCTGAAACAATAGACCTTTTTATCAATTGTTAAATTGAATAATAGATTACATATTTCGATCCGCTCAATTTTATTCTAGTCTTAAATGAAAATGCTATAAATAATACGCCACACCGTGGACAAAATCAAGTTAGGCAACAAAAAAACAGTGCAGATGCAAGTGCGATGGATATCGGTACGTGTGGCCTAATTTATCGTCTACCGTTATCTCGATTTTAATATTGCCACACCAAAATATCGCAATATCATTGATTTAAAAAGTTACTTGCAAGACCATATAATATATTAATTCAACACATTTGGATAATTTCCTGGTTCCAAATATGTACAGACAAAAATAAATACGATATTTGTCAGTTACGGGATTTGTACCTGCGATCCATAGATGCACTTGACCGCCGATGTACCACGGTATATAAAGATTATTTTATCCAAATGTCCAGCACGACCGAGCCCAATTCTACCGATAGCTTGCGACGCATAAAATTGTCAACAATATTCATGGCAACTGCAGAAACTATGAAATAAAAATAGACAAAGACATCCGTACGCAAATAAGTATACCTGCTTAAGAATTTATACGGAAACGTTCAAAAAAACCGTAGACCACACAAAGGTAATGGATATGAAATTTTTGAGTCTTCGGGTTATCAACGGCCGAAATGGATTGCGGCGTTAAGGGAATGGTAATACATACTTCGAATTGACGCCAGTAGAAAAAAAACATTTTATTTTTTTTATATTTTCATAAAGAAATACTCGTTCCACAAAATCACGCTATGAAAATGATTTTAAGGGATTAGCTGGTAGCTTTTTTATTATGTAAAATAAATATTACAAACAAACTCAATATTATGATGTTATGAAAACTAAGGTTAAAAAATATGAAAACAACATGCGTGATTCTACAGAAAACGGAAGAGGACATTTGAATACAACCAGCGCACTGCGCAGTGGTCAAAACACCCATACATATTAAACGTGGCAGATTCAATTTTTTTTTTAAACATTTTCTTCATTTTAAAACGCCGCACTTTGATATCAGACACATAGTACACTTATGTAAGACCAGTAAAACCGTGCTGAAGAAAAGGTTCGTGATAAGTGACATGATACGTGGGACAGGAACTCGAATTGCTGTTCAAATTTAACATTTGTATGGAATTAAAAACGTCCTATCATACTAGAAACGAAAGACAATATTATGGGCTAGCATTAAGCAAAATTTTCAAAATCTTTCAAAATTCAATTTATTCGCATTTTACTTAATAATTATTTATGACAAGGTCACGAAATTTTTGATTCGCTATCTTATAATTCTTTCGATTTTACACAAAATACTTCTGCTATCAAACAAAATAATGAATAATTTTATTAGACAATGTTTAAGAATATGGTTCCTCTATAGAATTGTGTTCTCCATAAAATAAAGTGACCGAATATGAAAATTTGCTATAGATGAATTTTGAAAATTATTTTGTACGAAAATGGATAATTGGTGGTGTTGAAAATTACATAACTATAATATTCTTCACATCGCATTACATATGCTAGCATTTAAAAAAATATTAATAAATATAGTATAATCAAAATAGTGGGAGAAACGTAACCTCCAAAATTTTACCGGTATTATAACAGCTTTAAGGACGTTAGGTTGGGTTATTACATACTATTCGAATAATAAAATACACGTGACTTAATGTGATGAAATAATGAATATTGTATTTATAATTTTATATGAGTATTTTATAGAGTAATTATTATCATATTAAAACTATTTGTATGGGATGGCGCGCGGGGGAGGCAGAGCGTCACACGTGTTTGGACGCGGCATGAGATCGGGCGGTTCAACCGTGAAACCGAATTGTTTGAATTAAATAATTTGTCGACCTAAGTATGTTGCATCTCCACTGGACACTCGATAGTCAATACTAATCGTTTGCAAACTGAAATCGACAGTGTCCCTGTACCTACCTGAAGCGAGAAGTAAATGAAGAAACATTATTACACATTATTTGTAATTATTCCACTGAAATATTATATTTAGGTGACGATCTGAATATGTATGTATCTATTTTATAACAAGAATATTTTTTATTTTATCTACTGATCTGCGGTGAGAGATAAAAGCAGTTAATTATTCAAGCACAAGAACTTGAAAATTCAAAACATTTTAATAAATGTGCCCGGTTACTACTTTTAATAATACGATGTTTATAGTTTGTTCGATTTTGTTCTGACGAGTGATTCTTTGACGAGATTAAAGATCGTTAAAATTGTACATTTAAAGACTATTAGCATTTACACGTAATACAATCGCAATATTATTATTATTAATGTTTCATACATAACGTTTTTTGTATGACCTTTTTAGTAGCACATTTTCAAAGAATATATATAAAAAAATCTACGGGACTAAGTATGTTCAGAATATTTTAAGCTCAATTATGAGCTACAAATATAATCTAGTCAAAATTATATACTATAGCTACACACAAAATTTGCTTTAATTTGACTGAGGGGTTGTCTTTAAACCACGTAGCGTTTTTCCTTACATTTTTTACCCCCCACCCCTCTATCCTCCCAAAGGTTACGTAACGTTACGTTCCACATTAAATAGGAATGAAATTTACAAGATTTCAAATAAAAAAGATTTTCTTTTCTTTTAATAATTTCCGCTCCGAAACGAAGCATATGAATCTACACAATGTCAAGATTGTTTCGACAGATGTTTTTACGAGTAATAATTGTCAGTTTGTATCAATGTAATCAATCAATTTGGTCCACGTCCTGGTTTCAAATGCACATGAAAAACATGTGCAATTTTCACCAGCTACGGAATTTAAAAAAAATGTTACGTAACAATAAAAAATACCCCACCATCCCCCTTGTAAGCGTTACGTGGTTTATGAATGACCCTTAACTACAACGAATAGGATGAAATTACGAGATCATACCGGAATTATATTATTATTATTAGGGCCATGTAGTTCGAGAACCTCACGTTAGTACAGTTGCGAAATCCTTGGGTTTCTATATCTGAAGAAATTTTTCACAAAGTATTTTATTTTCAAATATCCGCGTATCTTCATTTTTGTTTTCCGCCGATTGCCTTTAAATAAATTCTAACATAGTTTACGAAGAAAATTATTACATTAACGCTCTCATTACAAACTTACCAAATAATATAGGTATTTAGTGACAGTTAGCACTAAGAGTATATATTTTATTTTTTAATGAAATATATAAAATCTAACCATAGTTCTCAATTTAAATAACTGATACACAATAAATGTGTACGAGTATCTTTGTATCCTGTTGCCTTACAAAATCTGAAAAAGTTACGTATACGTTACGATGAAGCATTAATAATATATGGTGATAAAATAAGTCTACGAATCTATTTAACAAATATATATATATATATAAGCTCTATTTCTCTCCACGGGGGGCGGGGAGG
>JAPMAE010002022.1:3772-16293 GCA_036584705.1 Rhyacophila sp. 25_7 | reverse complement strand
GCGCTATCCACTCACATACGGGGTGACAAATAATACAATGTAGGTCCCATATAACCAAACATCTGAATTATAAAAGCGCCAACTGTAATTTTGTCTCTTAAAGTTGGTTAAAATAATTTTAAATTATATTTCTGACTGACAAGCAAACAAAAAAAAAATCTGACACGTGCGCAGCAATTTCCAAACTACGGCTCGCGAGTATGTGAATCTGGACACTAGTTTTATTAACAAGATAAACTAATTATTAATCGCTTTTATTTGTAAGAAATTTCTTACTCGATATTGGCTGGCTCGACTTTATACAAAAGTTAATGTGGAACAGTTTAGTCAAAAGTTTGATTACTTTTGACTAAACTGTTTTTGTGTTTGATCTATTCTTGTTACGGAATACAAATTATCACGTTATAGCAATCTTTGTGGGACAGTAAAAATAAAATACTTAGTTATGGTGAAATTATCTAATGAAGAAGAAATTTTTCAAAAATACAAAAGTGTTCTTTCCTTAATATACGAGTATTCAAAAACGTAAATAATATCAACACGTGTTGAATATTTTTACTACTAACGTTATATAAAACGACGTGTTTCCTTAAATTTCTTTGAACGTATCGTTAGGTTCTACAAAAATTCTTTTCGCTACAACGCGATCCTACACACAAGCTCTCTTGGTGTCACATACTGTTTTGTTGACGCGTAATTTTTAAGATTCTCATACATTATAGAAACCTCTGTTTTTATACGTGCGTTATTTCTCCGTTACATACTTTATATCCATGACGTAGAGTGTGGTGTATGTATAAATGCTATGGTGTTATTTTTATTCATTCCATAATACATTGCACAACATACAGCGCCTTGATCATCTCACAACAGTGTAGAATTTTCTTCTATTCTGTTATTACAGTTTATTTGTTTCCGTTATTTTTTAAATACAATTATGGTGAATACAATGTACTTTTGAAATTTGAATCTTGAATCTTCTTTGAACACTTGAATCTTCTGAATTGTAGAAAAAATGGACTGTTTTATGCACAAAAACCGAATGCGTACCATGTTATATTTTAATACGTCGTACCATAAATATATTTATATATTATGGTCACCAATAACAAACGGCTCAAAATCGTCACATAGTTTTGAAAATTCTATTGATTATATTCCTTTCGATCCAAATTTAAATATTTTCATAGTACATATGTATATTACAATTTTTAATTCAATTAAACATCATGCCTATATTTATAACGTGTTAGGTTGTTGTGACAAGTATTCATATTCGTATCACTACAGGATATAATATTTAAAATAAACCATGGGCAGTCTTTAGTTTAAAAGTACGTACGCCTCTCGTTTGAAATAACACTCGAACTATCGCTTGCAAATATTAAATATCATCTACTGTACTGTATGAAGATAATACATTATTTTCCCAGCGACATACTGTTATATTTACTCAATTTATGGGCGAGAAAAGAATACTAATATAAAATGTTGTCAAATATGATATTAAATTGAAATTGATTTGAGAAAATAATTATCCCCACAGTTCCCAGCGAACGATAAACATATTTGCGATACGCATCCATCACAGGATAATTATTTGCGAGCTAAATATTATTCCGATGAATATCATATGAGACGATGGGTATTAGAAATATTGAAATCCAATTAGTTTTCACCACAAATTTATTCTTCCGTGTAACCCAAAAATATTAAATTTGCTTTCACACTTCATTCCGGTATGATGAGTCCAGATGACGATTTGAATTCTATAAATTTAATATTACGTGTAAAGTATGGCGGAGAA
Source organism: Rhyacophila sp. 25_7 (assembly GCA_036584705.1). NCBI lineage: Eukaryota > Metazoa > Arthropoda > Insecta > Trichoptera > Rhyacophilidae > Rhyacophila > Rhyacophila sp. 25_7. Next base: position 14,486 of record JAPMAE010002022.1, on the reverse strand, counting down.
TCCGTGATGGCGGTTTGTACACAACAATGGACCGATTTACTTAAATGAACAAATTAAAAGAGAACTAACTCTAAATAGCGTGCTGGAAACTGAACGTAATATCAATAATTAACATTTAAAAATAATCTGTACAATATTAACTTCCAAGTACAGAAGGACCTGACTAAAAAAACGTAATTAGAGGGAAAACGTGAATTTCGGGCACGTAAAAACCGGGTTTCACTGTATATTGATACCCCACTATAATCTTATTGAAAATCTGTAGTTGTAATTGGACGTTCGCGTTAAAAAACACAGTTTTTAACATGAATGAAGTAAATCACGACTAAAGAAATCATGGAATAAGTTGGAAATGGAAATAACAAAAGAGATAATACCCGTGTGAGCATTAAACATTGTAATATTTCATTAATATTTTTATGTACGAATTGGCAAGTTTGTGAAAAACTGTGCTTATTTGTAGGTTGGAGTATATCAGTTTGAGGCACATTATTTCACATTGCTATGTATCGTTCTTATCTTTTGTTTGTTTTCTCGCGATTCGTTTGTTTACATGCATCTATTTATTTCATTTTCGTATAAAATATATAATAAATAATGAAAATACACATCTTATATTTACACACTCAATGCAGGAATATTTCCATAAGTCACTGTAGGCCAGCGATCACCAAGATAGAGTCTGCGGGGCGGATCCTTATATAAGATATGTTTATAGGTGCAATGTAAATTAATTTTCTAATATGATTTCGATGAGAATACTCGTATACTTCGTCTCCCCCATTTAAAAAAAAATCAATGCGGCTCTTTCATAAAAAGTTTGGTGCTTCCTGCTCTAGACAAAAGATTGGCATGTTTTTAAGGTACGTCGGCTTAAATTTTTTATTCGATTTTTCCTGTTTCAATTTTATTTAAAAAAAAAAATATAACGATGTTTTTAAAGAATATATCGTCGTTATAATCGCCGGCAGAAAGCGTTTTGTCAAAAACTATCGTTTTGAAAAGAAAAAAAAGTCTCTTACGTACATTTAACGATACATGGGCAACCGTGACTGGAAATATTTTGACGTTTTTTTTTCTAGAATTAGTATATACCTAGAAACAATTTGATCAGCCAAATAGTCCTTAGTCGATTTACTGTGTTTTGTCAGTAATAAAATATTCAAAATTAACTTAATAGTCAGTGACATTTTAATATTACAGAAAAAGTACAAGAAATACGGCTAAGCTTGTTTTTACCAGATGATAGATAGAGCTCTTGTAAATCTTCCAAAGTACATTATTAGGTCTAAACAGTCATCTTTCGACTCAACACCTTTTGCCAGTAGTATAATGACGTTTAGTTGGCCATTTTTGATCCTAATGGTCACATTTGTGCTTTTAAATATACACTTTTTGAAATGATTAAATTTGAAATGAATGAATAATTAAAACATTCAATGTAGTCCTGTCATATGTTTCATGCGATGTTTTTTTAATGTATCTATTTCTGGGCACCATACTCTGCTCCCGGGATCCCGTAAATAATTCCTTAGCATACACCTATGGTAATTTTATATGGACCCTAAACGATGTAATAATACATTAACTGACTATTGTGAATACAAGTTCCATTACAAAGGCTCACACTTGAAAATTCTATTCATATTCGTGGTACCATATTCGAATACTGAAGAACCAATAGAGATGCAAATTAGTCATTCCCCAAAATAAAAGTATTATATTCGTATGTACGGATATGCTTTATAGTACAATCGAAGCTTCAGCCGCATTTGTTCAAATATGTCATGTTTAACGCGATCTATGCAACATATCAGGAGACAAATTGATTGTTAATTACATCGTTAAATACTAGGTATATCGCACAGAGACCAATAAATGAAATAGGTACAGCAAAAAAATCAAAAGTAAGATTAAATACAACAAGTAGTATACGAAACATCATTCGAAATTTGCCAATTTTCAAATGCGAAATGGCGGCGCACACATCATCTTTCATATATATGCAGTAATGAAATGTTTATACCGTACGTATCTCGTTTTGGACGGTTAAAATATTGGAATGGATAATCGTTAACGTGTCTTACCTTTTGGCGATTCCTTTCCTTCTTGGAAGCCTCCTCCTACTTGGCTCTGCTCTTGTCCGACTATTGCAACGCCGTTTCCTTTGATCACGTGACCTACCAGCTATTAAAAAAAAATTGATGAGTAATCTATATTCGTCAATATACTGGCAGAAGGCGTTAAGTGAAAAAAGACTTGAGAATATCAATTTTTGATGCTTAAGTCTCTTATATACGAGTTTAACGATAGTATGTAAGGCCAACTGGGAATGTAAGTCCCGTTGAAGTTTTTTCCAGAATTAAAATACCCCTAGAAACAATTAATTTGATCAGCCAAATCATCCTTAGTCGGTTTAATGTGTTTTGCCAGTAATAAAATATTCAATATCGACATAGTAGGTAGTTACATTTTAATATTACATAAAGTACGAGAAATATGGCTTAGCTCTTTTTACCAGATGATAGATAGAGTGTGTGAAAATCTACTATACTGCATTAGGTCAAAACTGTGATTTTTCGACATAACGTCTTTTGCCAGTATAACGACGAAATATAATATGTATTATGTTTATATTTTTGAAAGAATAAATTTATTCTAGCAGAAGATTTTTCCTTTTGTGATTTTGCATATATATTTAAATATAATACTCTACCAGATGTATTCGTACTGATAATACTCAAAATACAATTTTTAGAATATTGCGTGCTTTCATTGTTATCCCTTAAAGACGAAGAGCTCGCTTAAAAATGGATAAATCTGAAGTGTTTTTAAATTAGCAGTATCTTGAAAATTTTATAATTCACTTATCGTTTTGCCCTTACAACAATATTTTTTATCATATATTAGGTTCTATGTTGAAATATGCTTCATTCAAAAGACATTGCACTACTTGATGATTTTTGGGATATGGGAACTCTAGTTAAATAGATTGTTTTATAGTTCAGAGTAGACATTGTTAACGAGTAATGTATGATTCGAGATGTTAATAAATTCCCAGTAGCTACGAGTAATTCCGATTAGTTATGAATTCTCGCTATCATATTCAGCTTGTTTAATATTTTATTAAAAATAAATCTATCTGCCTTCTTATAAATACTAAATACTATCATGATTACCATCGATAGAATTTCAATATGCTTCTAGCCTACCAATGTTGCGTTGAGTACTCTGCCCAATTAAATTTATAGGAGAGTATCAAATACTTTGATTCTATTTTGAAATAATTGAATTGAAAATAAGTACAGCATACCAGTTCTGCAGTATAAGTTGTTAATTTGAAATTTCATTTTGTGGTTAGTGGCATTGATTTGAAATTCACTTCAAACAAGAATAATTAATCTCGAAAGCTCGCCGACTGGTATGTGTACCATAAATATATTATATAACTCTAAGTTGAATGTGACTGTGCCATTTGTAAAGCAAATCGATTAATTTCACCACTGTTTCATTTAACTTCATAAATTCATTCAATACTGGTAGTGTTTTATTAAATAGTATATTTTTGGGAATCTTCGTAAGTTTTTTTGTTACATTTCAATATATATATATATAATATTTCTAGTGTTGTTTGGACAAATTGATATTTTGAATATATCTCTCCTTTATATAATACGAGGGTTATCCAGAAAGTACGTTCCGTTTGGCTATTAAACAAAAACAGAACGTATATAAACATTTGTTTTATTGTATTGTCAGGTGCAGTTTAACCATCCATCTTATAGTCCATAGCTATCATCGAATGAGTTCCATTTGTTTCTTGGCCTAAAATCATTTTTTTGCTAGTCAGCAGCTGTACGACGATGACAAGGTGAAGAATGCCGATACTGCGTTACATGCGAGGACGTTCTATGACAGGGGCATACAAAAACTTGTGCCCCGCTATGACAAATGCTTAAGCAATAGTGGAAATTAATTTAAGGTTTATACTTGACAATGCAATAAAAAAATAGTTTTTATACGTTTTGTTTTGTTTAATAGCCACAGAAAACTTACTTTTAGCATAGTCCTCGTATTACGACATTCGGCAATATTCAATAAAGTCTCACTTTTCATTTTTAAGTACTAAACACTGCATGCCACTCGAGGAATTTATCACTAAGGCTGCAATGTTTTGAATGAAAAATATGCCAATTAAGTAATTAGATTAAAGCGCTTTATAACTTGAAACCCCTTTCAAAATAAAAGCGATTTTTTTTAAATATTTTCCCGAAAAACTAATAATTTCATATTTTGTATTGAACCGTTTCATTATAAAAATGATGTGTGTAACGTGGCAATATATTGACATGCTTTGCCACCGAGTGTCACGCGTGCTATAGATTCTCAACAAGTGAAGCATTATAAATATATGAAGGGTGACAGGGAATAACGATCAGAGTCACTTTTCGCTTATTTGAAAATAATCGAATTTTAAATTCCAAAGTAATCGTTTTCATTAGAAAATCGAAAGAACCAACGTTAATTTTACAAATTTTTCTACTATGCGGTGGGAATTTATGTTTTCTAGCCGTTAGCGCGTTTATTATCGCGATCGTTATTTCCCCAAATGAATACACATTTCAATTCGTGCTGTGAAAATGTACAAGTTGGCATCTTAGTCTTGTTTTTGAAAAAAAATGGTCTATGATCGTTATTTCTCTCGAGCCTTTAACGCAGCATAGTTATATTACATTTTATTGACGTCGATTAAATTAATTATATAAGTATCGAAAAATTTCCGTTGATTATTTTATCAAATATTATAGCGAGGACGTGACTAATTAAAATTCGTTGCATAAAATTATACACTTTTTTTAAATGAGTCAACAGAGTTGACTAGTGAAATAAAATATACTCGTATAACACTATATAGATTTTCGCAACACAAAATAATATTCCATTCGGGATCATACACATTAACATATGACCGGGATTTTCCGGGACCCTGTATACATTATGGAATAAACCTGGCATCAAAACGATGATGGGCATGGATATAGGTATTTCATATATTATTATGTTTTTTATACTGACCCTATTGTGGAATCCTCGGCCCACGCGTTCGCCGTTCACCCAAATCTGCCATTCGCCGGTGCGACCGTTCCACGACTGACACGAGTGGTACCATCTGTTGGACAAAACCATGAAGACTCCGTAAATAAAAGCCTTTTATAATACATACGGGATGGTATTTTTTGCCCTCTGAAAGCTCCTTTTTTACATCGCATGGAAACTACTTTCATTCAATAGATTGAGTTATTTTGTCGACACACTATTTTTATTTTTAACCTAAAAGCAACTATTTCTCAGCGTTTTTTTTATAGTTTAGTAATGGGCAGAGTGCTTGGATTATGTAAAAGTTTCGCATTGGTTTTATACAAAACTGAAACGTAATCGATTTGAGTTCACTGTTTACATTCATCATTTCAATTGGGTACCGATTTAAGTGCTTAAAATGTTTATACACACTTTTATGGATTTTAAATATATTTTAGAAACGTTTCAACTGTACATTACAACACCTGAGTTAACTCAAGCAAAGTCGATTATTATTTTTTTATACGATTTGTAACATAACGTCCCATTAACTATCAAACAGGTTATAATTTTTTTTGTTTACAAGAAGACAGTAAGATTTTTTTTGTGAATTTAATAAAATTAGTGCTTTAAATTAATGCTTGCGAGAAGTCTTCATTATTACAAACAGTTCCAATTTTAATAAATGTGTCAACCTTACCGCCACAGTTCTCACGGTTGTTTGTAAAGGGAAATTATCATTCTGATATTTTGAAATTCTTCGGATTGTATATGAAGTGATTTCAATTCGAAGGATTGTAATTTATTTGTTATCTAGTGGATGTTACATCTATTCTCATTAATTCTGAACAATTACAAGATTATACTTTTTTTTTTTTAACTCCAGAATTTTGAATACCAATATAACGAATGTAGCCGATGATCTGACGCATCTAACTTTTTCGACACTTTATCGTTACTGATCGTAAGAACTCAAGCGTTTGATGTAATTCATCTTTCGTATTGTTTTATGATCATCAATTTAGAATAGCTACTTAATATTGTACCATATTTTTATATTTGTATGTCCAGTTTCGTTTAAATCCCCGTTGATATCGTAAATACAAAAAAATATACAGTTTATGTTTCATATTATAGACGAAATTCAACGTTGAGTACTTAATTTTAATAGTTATATGTAAGCATTTTTCCGAATATATTTAAATAAAATAAAAATGTTGCAACACCCGTTTCCGTGGAAACGTATTAATAGTTTTTCAAAATAAAAATAACATTAAACAATATCATCGAATAGCAGAATGTCGGCCCTAATTAATATATAAATCGTTAATAATCTGACTCTAATACTGTTGTCCTAAAGCTTTCACAGGGAAAGCAATATCCGCTTTTTCGTCGAATGTCACTTCACAATGGATAATTCGCCAATTTGACTGCTATAGCTGAAATATCTGATTGTTTTCGATTTTATTGGTACAGGAATTTTAAAATCTATTATGACCGTTCCATGTTTAATATTTGTATTCAAAATCGATATTTACAATTCACTCTAATACTGAATATTAATTAGTTTTATACCGCGCGTATATTGTATTGAGTGATATATAATTTTAAAATACTGATAATTGACTGTTCTCAAAAAAGTATTTTTTGATGTAAAAATGTTATATAAATTTTAAACATGAATATACATTATAAGCTTTGCGAGAACTTTACGCGTAAATTGCAACCTCCATTATACTCGTATATTTAATATATATATCAACGATTTGACCATATATCATTAGAATATTTTTCCCCCTTTTTTAGATATTCTAACTTATTTGTGCGTTTTATCATCAACAAATGTTTCCAATTATATACCCATATTATCGCCAAAAAGCAATGCATGTACAATGTATAGTTTATAATACGAAAAATGAAATAAAACGCTTTTGCGTAAAGGTTTTTTAAAAAAATATTTTCTACTTTATTTCAATGAAAGAACTTTCAGTATAAGTTTCTTTTAATAAAATAATGTACGAGTATTTTCGCACACAAAACTGGTATTTCTTGGGTGAATTTGAATAGACTGATGCACAGTTGAATTTCGCTTAATATCGCAGCATCGATTTATAATTTATTTGTTTGTAAACCATGTAAAACAAATTACAAAACATATGCGGTTTAACATTATCATCGTTATTGACAAATATGATATCATTATTTTTTTGTTCGTCTAATCAAACGCGTTCGCAATAATGACCAATATGTATGCAAAAATTATTTATCAAACTTCTATTGCATCATATCAGAAACCTTTTCGCGGCGACTGCATTATGTGGTAATTTTTGATTTAGATTCGCACAGCAATTTTCAATATTAAAATGTTTAATTAAGCTATACGCGTAACAAAGTAAATAATATTAGCATATTAATTCGTTCGGTCCCATCTGAAAATTTGCAATTTACTTTCGCATCGCGCTACAATTATTATTTTGAAAATTAATCAACCTACATGAAAAAATACATTTAATTATTATCGCACGCAATATAAATATGTACATGTATGTCTAATTTTTATTTTTTCAGTCTTACACATTAACTATTGTCTTATCTTCTATCTTACTTAAAGTGATTTAAACATTATTTTACATCTAATATGACATCTCGTAATGAATATACTTAATCAGGCATGGTTAGTTTGCTAGATGACATTAATACAGTTGCGCGAATGCATACGTTTAGTTCGAATATGTTTTTATACCTGTTCAATCGTAGAGGATAATTGAGGCGATAAAACGTGTGTCCTGCAACTGCAAGACTGTAGTAACTCGCTTTGTCTGTATTGGAAACCCATGACGAGATAGCTTTAGGATGATCGCCAACTGGAAAAAAAACAACATGTATTAAGAATCTATGAGAAATTCGGCATTTCAACTCTTCGGCTGTCCTATATTAAAACCTAGAAACTGACGAAATTGTTAAAATTTCGTTTTAATGCGTATTCTATATTGCTAGGTTATAATGCACATTTTACTGTCGATACATGGGTGAAATCAATTCTTCTAAACGTAGCAAGTGATAATACTTACTTCGAAAAACTAACACTATCTTACTAGGTAATAAAATTGGTAAATGCACTGGTTTTGATATTGTTGTCCTATTCCGTTAACGGAATTATTCCTGTATATTCTTGTCGATAATTCCCTGACTAATTTGTTCGTCCTAGACATTTTGTGCTGAAACACTTACTAGGTTTAGAAATTGGACAACCAACCGTCTTGTCCAATTATCAACAGATAAATGACACACGGTGGATTAGTGATTGATGCAATTTTGGGCAATGTGTTGAATTAAAACACTGTCTGCAACAAGTTGTTTTCAATATTTTTCGTAATATATAGGTATTATTCATTTGTCTATGCGCGTTGGCCTATGTATGCGTGAGCTCGTCTGTACGAGTATACGAATACATAGATTTGACTACCTCATTATTAGGACGCGTTGTTATCGCTCTGTCGTATTAGTACAGGAATTAGAAAAATAAGATGTCTAATACATCGCTGATGAGAAAATGTTTAAGGAACCTAATGAAACATGTTTTTTTTTTAGTATTTTTACATTCAATTATATATTTTTATGTACATGACTATATTTAATAATTATTTCAGACTCGTGTATCTATTGCAATTGTGTATATTTTTTTAAAAGGAAAATTTCAGTTCTTATAAGATCGATGGAGTGTTTGCCACATTATCGCCCTGAATTAAAGCCGAATGAAAATATCTGGAGAGTTTGAAAGATTATATTACTTCATAACGTAGGACAACTGTGAAGATTCTATATCTTGCACTTCGGAGCGGGCATGAAACAGTACAATGACATTGTTTGGTAGGACGTCTATTTAAAAAAAAATGTAAATATTTTACAATACAAGTACATGTTTCCTGCTTCTGAAAAGAACACTTTTCAGTCATTATTTCGATTTTTCGGACATGCATAATTATTTTTTTGCGACAAAAACATATTTCGCGTTTTCTAAAGGAAACATTATTTTATATATCGTCCACAAACCACGTAACGTATTTTCTTACATTTTTAACCTTCTCCTCTCTATGTAACACCAAATAGACATTCAGCTTGACTCCTCTCCCTCCTCCCAAAAGTTACACAAGTTTCGACATTTACTGATTATGTGTCAGAGGCGAATTAACTCGTTCAACTTAAAACGTTGTTTGCTAGACAAATTCGGATGATTTCGAATATAAATGTTTAGAGATATGATTATAATACGGTCATTAAAAACAAAGTTATGATAAATAAATATTCAATATACTTTTAAAAGTCATATTTAGGTTCTATTTTTGCTTAATTCACACCTTACCAGGTTGTGACATTATGGGTGGCACGGAAAAGGTTAAATAGGAATGCAATTTATAATCACCTCCTATCCACTTTTATAGAGGGAAAGAGTTACGTAACAATAAGAATTAACCCACCGTCCCCCCTGTAACGCCACGTAGATGTTGGTGGTCATCCCTTCCTCCCCCTCAAGAGCGTTATGTGGTTTATGGACGACCCCTATAGTCTTCATACATTTATTTTATTATGTCAAATTGTCAAATATTATATATATTGATAGGTATGACCTGTTGGATGTATGTTATAAAAATGATTATCTAAGCACTTAACAGTTCATTTTACAGAAATAGTTGATTCATCAGTTTTATGTATTGTGATCGATAAATTCAATAATAATAAACTTTTAATAAGTAGGTGGCATGTGGGACGTGTTTTGGACGGATACATTATTAAGTGTTGTATAGAAGACAATGTCAACACATTTGCGTAGTTTTGTTGCTGTTGAAATAAAATTGTCAAATTGTTGATATTGAGTAAATTTTATAATGTCGTGGGTTGGCAGTGGCATAACAGTTTAGTCAACAGTATCGAATAGACTTAAATTATTTGCCGAGTCGCAACGATTTACGATTGCAGTCCATACCTGTAACTCTCTTGGAAATATACTTATCGCGAAATATTGCATTGTTGCAAACTGTTCACTCGCTACTACAGTCTTCTCAAACACAGTAATTCAGGTAGACTGAAAATAAAGTGATTGTAGCAAATTGCTCCCGATTATCACGCGCGTTCACGATCGTACTTTGAAGTACGGCAACTCTTATAATAATGAAATTCGTGTTTTGAATTCTCTGAGCGCTCTGTTTTATTTTTGGCTTCCTTATTACTATTTACAGCGACATAAAATATCTCTTTGATAGGCACCAAAGTGTTCAAGAGGTAAAAAAGATTACATCTTGAATACTGGAAACGTAAATGATACACTTTTTATAACATTACGCTATTTACCATCCATTACCAATTTACCAACGTTTTTTTAAAAATTATTTCCTATTTCATTATGTACAAGCTCTATCCAGAAAGTATCTATCGTGTGGTTTTATTAAACAAACGGTATATAAACATTGTCAAGTATAAACCTTAATCTATTTTTTCACGGAATTTTCACCATTGTTTACGCATTTGTCATAGCGGAGCAAAAGTTTTTGTATGCTCTTCTCGCAGAACGTTCTCGCCTTTGATGCAAACCATGTAGTAACAGCATTCTTTACCTGAGTGGCCTTCAAAGCACCTG
>JAPMAE010002021.1:381-12443 GCA_036584705.1 Rhyacophila sp. 25_7 | reverse complement strand
GGTAATGAAATTGATAAATGCACATACCGGTTTTGATAATGTTTTCTTATTTCGTCCACCGCAATTATTCCTGTATATTCTTGTCGATAATTCCCCGTTCAATTTGGTCGTCCTGCACATCTTGTGTTGAAAGACTTACTAGGTTTTGAAATTGGACAGCCGTTCTGTCCCAACAGTCGCGTAACTACCACATAGCGATGTCAGATTGACGGCAGGTCCTTGTGTAATGAAAATATATAACCGTGCTACCAAAGCTCGCAGGTGCTTCCGTAATTGTTGTATAAACCTTAAAAATCGCAAAATACTCGTATTACATCTCGTTTTTTAGAGAACAGGTACTGATTTTGCGAAAATGGTGATATTTTTCTGACATCTTGTTTTTTTAGATTAAAAAAAATACCAATTCAAGATAGAAAGGTTCTTTACCGACTGCTCATTTTTTATTGAATATATTTTGCGGTCACCTGTCTTGCAGGGTCCTTTCGTAATTTTTGCATGAGGGCTCATAATTCGTAGCTACGTCACTGGCTTCCAGGTGATAAAGCAAATAACATGTTATAAGTAAATAATCTTCCATTATAGACTACTAACCTATACTATATACCTGCTATAACCTACTATATACTTGTAACCGCCATTATCTCACTTTCCATATCCTTTCCTCCTGTTGTATCTGTCGCTGCACAATGGTTGCGGTCTGCCCTTTATGATAAATAGTTACATATGACGTTTGTATATTTCGATGATTCTACAAATATTTACATGGTGTTTGATAATACCTCACATGGATAATGACTGTATAACGCAATGTCAAAGATAACATGTCTATCGTGGAACAAAATTAAAATAAAATGTCATACTTCATCTAATTACATAAAATTCTATTTTTTTATCTGTGCATTGCGTACTGTTTGGGGTATTTCTCAATATTGAAACATCATCGTCTCTGCTCTGTCATGTTCTTGAAAATTCAAAATACATTTATACCTCGTTCGACGGACTTCAGATTTAACGGACAAAATATTCATAAAAAGATATACTACGTAAATCGGATTTTCTGCAGTAATTTAATCAATTAAGTTTAACCTCTCCAGGGTGAGTTCTTTAACCCGTTCAGGGTGGGTTTTTAATTATGGTTGCAATTGGATGAACGTTTTTTTAAATTAATCTAGCTTTAAATTTTACTAAATATATGCAATACTATTGTTGTATAATGTATATTTTATGCATAAATAATATCTACGAGTATTTTATTGCTTGATGTTTGACATACACATACATCTACACTCCTTCAAAGCGTTTTATGAGTGGACGCATATGTGCGTCAGTACGCCTGAAAGAGTTAATTATGGTTGCAAAATTTTGAATGAAAGTTTTCTCATTAATCCAACTTTAAATTTGAAATTTAATTAATTGTATCAATACTATCATTGTATAACGTTTATTTGGTGCATAAATAATATATACAAGTATTTTATTGCTCATTGCTTGACGTACATATATGTATATACTTATTCAAAGCAAATTTTGAGCGGACATATATGTGCGGCAGGTAAGTTGTTAAAACTCATTATGATTATCATGTATCATCAAAATGTAATCCTTGTAACAACCACATACAAATTGAAACTTTTAACATATTTGTATATTGCTTAACCTCTTCTGTGCCAGACATGTCACAACCCGGCAGGCTATGTATGCATTTTTAAGCGAAAATAGAACCCTAATATTTCTTTTAATAGTATATTGAATGTTTCTTTGTCACGACTTTGTTTTTAACGGTCACATTAGTCACATCTCTGCGTTTTCATATTTAAAATCATCCAAAATATTTAAATTTTTCTAGCAAATTACGTTTTAAATTTTGCGATTTAACTCGCTTCTTGTACTTAACCCGTTAAGACTTGCATATATCACAATTTTACTGCCGTCTTCCAGTATTTCGTCATTAAAACATAGGACAGTAAAACACTATGATTCAAGGGGTGTTTGGTAGGTCAGTAACATTAATGAGAATCAGCGTTATTATCAACACAAGGTAAACTGTTAATCGTGTTTTTTTTCTAAATGCCAGTCGGATTAACGTGCATGGTAATACCGTTTTGTGAGGCTCCGCTACGGACAAATTTAAAATCTTGCTGGGGAAAACTTTTCATTCGTGTAGATATCAGGAAAGCGACTGCGTACAATACAGTCAGTGGATCATAAAAAAAATATGAAAAAACAATCGTATATTAGTAAGATTTTTTTTGTATTCGAAATTCACTGATATCATCAAACACTTTTCTCCATAAATATGAAGAACATTTAGTGGGGATTTAAAAAAAATACTGAAATGTTCATTAATCCAGAGGTTTCCAAAATTTGTTGTCCCGTAGACCACTTGCCGAATTTTTCCCCCCATAGACCCCATCCCCTGCCTGCCGAATATTGAATTTTGGAGGTCGACGAGATTTAAATTAGTGTACCCTTACGTGTAGCCCATTTGAATCTCGTAGATCCCAATTTTTTTCTCGCTGATATGGATCCCCAGCAAGTCGAAGTCGACCCCTGGGGGTCCATATAGACTACTCTAAGAATCTGTGTAGTAATTGAACAAAAATAACGCTACTTGGATGCGCTTATTGTTGAAGTATTGGTTATTATTAGCGAAACACGGAGAATTGGTTCTATTCATTATATTGTTTTTAATGGCAATTATATCGGTGTACTAAATTTTCAGACGTCTACACACTTATTTTGTTTAGATTCCTTTTCACTAAGTATGTTTATGTGCAGATAGCTGTTGTATCAAACATTACTCACGACCATTAATTAATTCATATATATATTTTTAGGCAAATGCGTGTATATGTTGGGTCGGTGCGTAATAAATTCAGATATCGGTTATTCAGATTTCGGACTGACGTCTAAAATATTTTTATCGCTTATGGCATTCAAACCAAGAAGCAACAGGCATCGTTAAATGTTACAAACAAACGATACGGAAATTGATCATTGTTAACATGTATGCTGAGTACATACTCGTATATGGATTACCTTCTTCTTGCACGCAAATAAATAAACGTATACAATACAGAGGTAGATAACTGATTTCGAGTTCTACATATGACGTCATCGTTTCCATCTGATTCATTATGAATTGATTTCAAGCGAGGGACTCGCTTTTTAGGACCGTAATCAGAGTACAGGTTATTTAAATGTATTATCTTATATATAATTCAAAAGTAAATAGTTTCACCTGAAACTGAATTTTAGAACTTTATTAATGTGGATCAGGGTTCGTAGATTGCTTTTCCGTTTTCGTCCACGAACAGGTTGTGGTTTTGAATCCCGTGGTACCCTTAAATTCACATATTGTTTTTTAATTAATGTTTATACCCAGGGTTAAACGAATTTTTTAGAATCATTTAACGTACCTCTCACTTTTGTGTTGATGCCAACATGCTACTCGTATGTCATACTAACTACATTCGTTAAAAACACTTAACGATTTATATAAAAATCCCATTTGTTTAATGAAGATATTCTTTATCAATCGGAATGTTTATAATTGAATTATTCTCTATTAATCCTGAACTGTTTAATTACGTCGACTATTGACTAGAAAAATATGATTTTTATATAAGATGTATTTTGATGAAGCTATTGACAGCTCGATGCTCTGTTTGCAACTCGTCATAGTCTAATCTGGATCGGGAGAGGCATGGCTACGTTTCACATTCGTTTTATTGGTTGGCGATTTTTAGGCTAACGCAAGACGAAGTTATAGCTCCAGATAGCCCCAAATATATGGGCGTGCATATTATAGGAGATGACACTTCGCGGAGAGAGCTTGTCATCCGAATGAGATTTATTGGAGCAACCGTCGACTTCTGAAATCCATATTTGTGTGCTAAGTCAAAACTAAATACCGCCTATGTAACACTTGAATGCTGATCTATGGTAGGTAATCATGTTTCTTACGAGGTCTCAAAACAAAGATTTACTGAGCATTGAGAACAAATTCCTGCTGTGTACCGGGGATGCATAATATTCGCATGACTACAGACCATGTGGTAAAGGAACGGACCGTGCAGCCTCTCATTACATCTAAAGTGAAGATGAGGCGTTGACTTGGCTATGTATGTGGTGCGATTTCCTGCAGCACATCTTAACTAAGCGTTCTTATTTTTCGAACCAACCGGATTCTGTCACCCCGAGAAACCGCTGAATAATCATCTACATGTGTATGTGGTGTCATTACGGGACGCTGCCATGACATGGGAGAATGCAAGAAAATTGATCAACGACAGGAAGGACATAGGAAGGCGACCTGTCGTATCTATATGCTCCGAGTAAGGAGCACGGCATGGCAGAAGAAGGATATATTGATCACTAACAACGATTGTATTTGATTTAATTACCTTAATTCAGTTCGATATAATTTAGCCGATCGATGACGTACATACTCGTACATTGAACGGGTATTATCCGAACCATGTCTAGAGTTGTCTACGAGATATATTATTTTATCAATATTTTATTTCATAAAACAACACGGCAAGCATTTTTTGGCAGTTATTAATTTTGATTAAATATTTATTATTATAAATTTCTTATTTAATTCCTATAATAGTCGTAATTGAATACATTAATGATTCAAGTCCAAGAAAATAAAAATGAATAATTAAAATTTTACCTATTTTTTTCAACTTCAAGTGGTGTCATGTACTATTAGATACTAAGATCATTACGAAAGTATTTTATTTAATAATCTATGCCTAGTAAATGATATGAAGTCAGTATCGAAATAAGTATCTACATTTAACAGTACGTTTTTAATTATTCAGAAAATATTGAAAAACTGCGAAATTCGCTTGCTAATGAAACTAGACATAAAAAAGACGAACAGTTCATGGGATTTTGTATCATTTACATTAATTTTTATTGTATTTATTTACAAAAAAATATTTTAATGTGTCGCTATCGTGGGTTAGTGTATAGTGCGTCCGATTCACACCCCGTACCTGGTAACAACTGCACAGGTTTTTCACATGCATTTGAAACTAGGACGAGGACCAAATTAGTTGAGTTTAATAGCTGAAGATTATCAAACATCTGTCAAAACAATGTTCACGTTGTGGAGGTCCGTATGCTTCTTTCCGGATAGTTAAAAGAAGAAAATATATTAATTTAAATTTGCCACCATAATATCGCGATACGTTTATTTATATTCAGTGTGGAATCTATCACAAAAGAGTGTTTTTGAATGTGGAATTGAATGTTTTGAACCTTGAATGTGGGTTGTGATAGAAAATGTATGAAGAACAAAAGCAAATTTCTTTCTATGCCACACTTGTGTTATTTTAAGCCAATCGATTTTTAAGTGTTCAAACCTTGAAAAATTGTCGCAATAATAATTTGTCTTTCCGCTGAAGAGTCTATTCGACTCCTGAATTATGTCAAATAAAAGTAAATTATATAATTTGACTATAGAACCTATAGCTTTTGATGAATGTGAAACTTAGACCCGTGATAGAGAATCGAGCAAAGGCTAAGGAGGTATTCGAAAATAAGGTTCCGAAGAATACTTCGACCAATTAAACAAAACCAAGAATTTCGCATCCTTACTAAGGGCGAGTTCCGCAAGGAATTTAGCCACGTATAGATAATGTCTTTAATGCAAAAGGATTTAGATGGGTAATTCATGTTGATAAGTGCGGTGAATCTAGAACTCTCATGGAATTACTTCAAAGAACCGCTCATGCCCTCGGTCGCTCGAGAATGAGATGGGTGAATAAAGTCATGAAATGTGAATGACTGGAGGGAAAGAGATATAAATATAGAGGCCTAGAGGGACCTTTTGTGCGGTGTCAGGAAGGGGGTCGCGTACTTGCTGGTAAGTGGGTGGGGAAAAAAGGCCTTGAGGGAGGTTATGTGGTTAACTATGGACTACTACAATCGGTCGTAGCGTCGTATAATAATACATATTTAAGATTTAAATGACTTTTGTATGTAATTGCATCGTGTAATAGTATTTTCATGTATTTAAAAAAATATATAAATAATTCTTATTTCTGAAAAGAGAAAACTTATTTCGTTTTTGTTGGAACAGATTTTTTCTCACGAAAAATGTTAGCTTATACCTAAATTCTCCACAAAATGGCAACAACAGTCCATTTCTTACAAAGCGTGAACTAATAATATTTGAAAATTTACATCGCAGAAATGCCCGCAATGCCGAATTATTTTGTTTTAAGAATATGTCCTAAAAATAACATTATTTCGAGAAAGGGGTAAAACACATTTTTTACAGTCGACTTCTGTCTATAGCAGTGGTTTTCACATAAAATTTTCCCGTGGCCGCATAAGTGATATCAGCGGTCCCAAGATAATGTCTCGTGGCCGCACAAAAAAAACAGATCAATCATTTCTATAAAGGAAGTTTATTTAATAAAAGCCATTTATACACTTTTTGATTTTAATTTATTTAAACATATAATGAGTTTTCCAATAAGAATGATATGGTTTCAAGTTGTCGTTACCAATAGTTTTTTTACGCCTTTTTCATATATATTTTTTGATAATAATCAAACGTTGTGCAAGCGTGTATTTACAATGATGAATTGTCAAAGCCTACTAAAATCAAATACCACAGAAAAAAATTGAAGGACAACAAAGGAATCGTATCAACTAATTTTTAAATATTCATAATTATTTTACAAGTAAAGTGATTATGAAAAAAAAATATCATGAAGTCGTGGTGACTACAGTAAAATCATCTGGTGGCCGCAGATGAGAACCAATAGTCTATAGTACAACATCGACGGAATTTTGATACTAAATATCTGATTTTATAGGACATGCTCAGTCATTATGTACAAAACATGAAAATGGAATAAACTTAAATGTATATTGTAAGACGTAATGTTTTTACCATAAGACCTTAAAATGTAAAGATTTGGTTTATAAACCGTTCAACATTAAATTACTATGATTATGTGCGAAATCACGAGTATCTTAGTTTTATATATTATCAGTGATTCGACATGTTCGGTAAAATTTTTGTCGTGGTTTCTTGTCTACCGATATTCCCAATAACAAATATCTTGAAAACAATTCTTATCTCGTAAATGGACGACTATAAATGATCAAATTTGACCAGGTTTTACCCACACTATAGTGCATGCAAATCAAAAATCTCTGTTAGGGCACGTACTTATGTGCGGTCGACGCTGAGGTTAAGCAACTATGTATACAACATTTTATAATTACTACCCGATACAATTTGATGTGGGCAAGTTCGCCTCTGGACGCGCTCTTTCCGTCTTCTCACCAGTCCTTCGAATCACAATGGACAAGTGGAATCGGCGAATCGCGAAAATGAAATAATCGTAATAACATTATGAACTCGTAAAATGCCTGGTCTCATTCTGCAAAACAAAATGCAATTTGGGCGGTAGAAAGGAGTGACCTTGGCGTTCGACGTTCGGCGTTCGGCGCTGCCAACCTTGCGCGGATTGCGCATGCGCTGCGACGCACTCTACCGCTTCTATTAGCGCCTGATTCGTGGTTTCGGTCGCATTCTATTTGTAATCGTTGTTTTGGAAGTTTTCTTCGACGAATTGTGAGAAGTAATAATATTACAATGAATATATCCACCATAAAAATAACAGTAAAATAGGCAAATGAGAAACAATAAACGTAATATTTCATAAAACTGAGTGTTTTCTCGGTATATATTGTTTTCCTTTTCATTTTCCTAACTTTGATATAGTAGTATAATAATAATAACGCGATAATGATTTTCACGTTCAAGGTTTTAGATAGTACCTGGCAACCATCTTAGTATTTAGAACACGATTGATATTCTACATGTCATTTTCTGATTGATGGCAATGATTTAATTGAAAGAGAATTATTATAATTGGGTAAATATAAGAGGCATTTTAAAATGAAATGTTTTGTTAATGATTATATTTATTAAATAATCCTGAACTTACATAAACTTGACGAAAATGTATCAATAAAAGGTTTATGGTTTCTATCAACGCTGAGGCAATAAATTTCGAATTACGATGTTGCCATTGAACCGTTTAACTATTATATAGATAACGTATTTGGTGTGAATTTTTTGTCTCTTAAAAACGCATAAAACCCTCACAAAAATGTGTTGAAGAGTCGATAATTCTTGGATTTTTTCAACCAGCATACTTTAACCCTTTGATTAGTATGGGCGTACATGTACGAATAGAATGTTATTTTTTTAATACTATATAGATCAATCAATGATATGTGGAAGTCATAACAATTATATAATATATTTTTAGGATAGAAAAAAATACGTAAACATTACGAAAAAACAAGTAAACAAAAAAAAAGTTGAATAAGCAATCGACGAGTTCCCTAGTTCTTAAGAACACATAAAATGTCATATAAATCAGCCCTACTGTGTTGATTTTTTTTACATGAGTGTTCCTTTGATACAGAAACACATAAATGTCAGATACATCAGTTCCATGGTATAAAATTTGTAACACAAATGTTTGTTTCATAATGAAATGGAAGCAGACATACTAGATAATTATGTAAATACTTAAGAACATGTTCGGATTAAATGCGATGTGCAAAAGTAATACGCTCACAGGATTTGCGTGCGAAAAAAATACTTTGCCAATCAAAAAGTTAACTTATGAAAGTGGTTCTGTATTTCTTAAATGCAATATATTTCACGGATAATATAATATATAATGGCAGCATACAGTTAGTTGGACAGTAGCGGTGTCCTAAAGTCTATAAAATTGCCCGGTCAACGATAAAGACGTGTTGAATGAAAATTATCTTGAGAATACGTACTCATATGGCAGAAGAAGTAAACAACCAAACATACCGTCTTATCTTCGAATCTCAGTAAAACCGTAAAAAACTAATACAATATAGGAAAACAAATTATTATTTTGTGACCAGTGGTTGATTATTTATCGGACAAATCAGTTGATAATGTTTGCTATAAATAAAACAGTTTAGCATCTCTTGAGAGCGTGCCGTATAGCGTACTAATTTCATAAAAAAATGTATAAAAACAATAATTGCTACAAAACACATATTCATATGCCCGCGTATTGTTTATTTAAATTAAATAAAAAAGCAAGTTAAGCATTTTTAGGCATGTAGCTTTATTTTTATTATATGTTATTTAGATTTTTAAGTATTTATTCAACATAAAAAAGTAAATTATATAATCTATAATGAATTCATGCACATGAATTCTTGTTAAATAAAACGCAATCTTGAATGACACTTGTGCTAGTAATGTGAAGCTACGATTCATTCACAATTTTCCCCGCAGTATTTCTCGAGGAGTAAAGATGGCTTTAACTATGAGCCTGATTATCCCGAAGTAGATTATTATTAAAGTTAAAAAATAATAAACGGTCATGGGAAACATGAAACCACGCGGTCAGTTTTTTTATTATTCAAAGGTGTATACAAAAAACACCCACGATTGTTTTCGATGTTATAATAACAGAGTTTTTGAATGTTGGGGACATAGTTTATTAACATTTAACAAATAGAATAAATTTATTAAATAAATGCATACTTAATAATGAAACGTGTCGACTGTTGTCAGATTGAAATATTTTCTCAGATAGTGATCATTCATGTGTTTAAAATAATAGCTTCTTTACCCATTTCAGGATGATATGCGGCAAACAGTAACTATATTATGCCCATTGGTCATTGTAGATAAAAAAAGTTTTTTTTGTGTATTTTTTACCTCCTGTGTTAATTATTTGTTACTTGTGTTTACATTATTTTTATACCATCATAGGAATGCGTTAAACTAATAATTTGTAATGCCAATAAATAATATATAAAAAAAGACCGAAACAAATTTAAAATAAAGTGTATCCCATGAGACGTGTTTTTCCAAAGTGAACTATTCCATTTCAGCAAATTTGTGGCAAATGCCAAAAAAGTGTTTACGGTGTAGATATTATATATTTTTTTTATTATCTCTTTATATTGCAAATTGTATTTTACACTACACATAGATATAACCAAAAAATATGTAATATCCACACCATAAACATTTTTTGGCATATTTTTTTATTGGAATAAGTTCACTTTGAAAATACACCCCTCACATACAATATTTTTTTTATGACTAAGCAATGGTCCATATTATATTATGAGATACGAAATCTGTTCGTATTAAGCGATTTTTATTTCTTGTAAAAAAAATGTATGAAATTATACAGTATTCTGTCTTGACCGATTTACACTGTAGTATATTTTATGTATTAAATCATGTTATTTAAAACGTATTATTCTCTTTGAAATACTGAAACTATCGTAGATTTTTCGTGGATAAAATAAAACATATAAATTTCCCATAATATTGTAAATGAGTTCTCGCAATTAAATTCAACCAAGGCTTGTGGTTTTTTCACTGCATTGACTAATTAAACGCGTGGTTAAAAAAAGGATCTTATATGTGTAATTAATTGTATAGTCACAAGAATATAATCTGTCTATATTAATTAGGTTCCGGCATTGATGACCTTACTGTACGTGTGGCTTGCACTTGGCCTAATTCTTACCTTGTTCCCCATTTTCCCTTATCCAGGACACGCGTAAACAACTTATTTTTGCCGGCGATAAAAACGTTAATTGGTTGGTACGAGTATCTTTAAAGTTCAAGCTCATATTATTTCGTGTTTGCCGGATTTTTTTTTGAAAGATGGTTTTACCCATCATAATACCTGCCACGTCTTTCTTGATGCATGTATTATTACAGCAAAACCGCCATTATATGGACTGATCGGCGATAAAGGTAGTTCGGACAATTGTAGAAAATAGAATAAAAATCTTATTCAAGACGATTAAAAAATATATATATGGTGAATATTTTTTATTGAGATAAGTATACATATCGACGTGTTATCGGCAGAAGATCGTAGGCGGCAATTTTAGTTTAACAAAATATACGTGTATATCCCCACGGTTATCAAGTTTTCATCAACCCGTATCCTAAGTTATCGTCTTTAATTTTAAATTTGGTTATTCAACATAACCTTAGGTATTTTTAAAAAGCCTCATGAAAAATGCAATTTTTACGCTTACGATCTTCTGCCGAAAATGGGCCGATATGTTGTTTTAATATTTGAGTGTTTAATAAGTACAAGGGCTATCCAGAAAGTAAGTTTCATGTGGCTATTGAAAAAAACAAAACGTATATGAATATTTTTATTGCATTGTCAAGTATAAACGTTTAACTATTTTTCCACGTAATTTCAACTATCGTTTAGGCATTTGTCATAGCGGGGGACAAGTTTTTGTATGCCTTTGTCATAGAACGTACCTGCCTGTAACGCAAACCATGTGGTATCAGTATTATTTATCTTGTCTACGTCGTAGAGCTGCTGACCAGCAAGAAATTATTTTAGGCCGAAAAACAAATGGAAATCATTCGATGCTAGGTCTGAACTAGGAGATAGATTTTTAAACTGTACCCGGCCGATTTCGTGTAAGAGTCCATTGTGTCATATACGCGTGGGCGGGCATTGTCATGAATGAACATGGTAAGGGTTTGTTTGGGTTTTGTCTTTGTTGGCGATGAAATATGTCTCCATTCGATTGATTGCCTTCTTTATTCAGGCGTTTGCAAGCCACCCGGTTAAAGAATGCTGTTACTACGTGGTTTGCATCACATGCGGGAACGTTCTATAACAGAAGCGTACAAAAGCTCCGCTATGACAAATGCCTAAACAATCATGGAAATTACGTGGAAAAATAGTTAAAGGCTTATACTCACTGTTGCAATAGAAAATGTTCACATACGTTTTGTTTTTGTTTGATAGTCACGGGAAACTTACTTTCAGGACAGCCCTCGTACTTTAATAGTACGTTCATGTGTCTCAAGCCATTTTATGGAAATATCTAAGCACTGAAAATGGTCAGAATGTATACGACCACTGACCCCACTCCTTGTCTTCTTGGCCTTTTCCCTCTGATGGTATGTCAGATGTTTCCATAATTATTTTCTTACCTTTCAAAATTTTTGAATTCAGGATCGT
>JAPMAE010002019.1:0-15657 GCA_036584705.1 Rhyacophila sp. 25_7 | reverse complement strand
GGTGAGGGAGGAGGAGAGAGGCTGATTAGAGAGACGATGTGACACGGCGGCATTTCAATTTGGCGCTAAACTGACGTCGCATTTACGCACCGACAAATTAAATCGAGCGAAGTGTCTGGATTAGGATTTGCAAAAAAATAAGGGGAAAAATGCAATAAATTATTCTGAAGATTGGGTAAAAATTGATTGACGCTTAAAGTGGCTGCCTACCGTAAAATGTCTTTTTTTTGCTTCGAATAATCTCGAAGAATGTTACAGCCCCGGGTTGAAAATTCTTTAATGAGACAAGAATATAAACTATATTACATGTAATAAATTGGTGATTGATTAACCGTCAATAATAAAATTTACATAAATTAATACAGTATTTGTATTTGAAAATAAACTATTTCAAATGCATTATTAAAATTATTATGTATAGGTTGGTATACACAGTAAAATATTGTATAAAATATGAAAACACTATATTTTTTAATGTTAGTAATCATTTCAAAATAGATTAATTTAAACAAATATTTTTAAATCAATTTATAAAAAAATTATATTATATGAACTGTTCAAAATCCAAACATGAATGTAAAATGATTTTTTGTTCTAAATAATAAAATTAAAAGGAATATTAAGAGTATTAGTCAAATTAGCTGTGCAAGTATGTATTAAGTCTTATTAATCTCTATTTAATACATCTTTTAGCTATGAAAACATGTTTATTAATAAAAAATTACATTTTTTTTTCTGTAATAATAGCTCTACGATATTCAATTGGTGTTTGTATTTGGTTTATGAACACGGAGCTGGAGGCATCTTAACTCTAGGGACAGGATTAAAAACTGAACTTTGTATTAAAAATGAACTGATCTGATTTTGTATGTTTTTTTCTTTCAACAATGAAAAAGATTTAATAAAAAATCAACGTACTAAGTTTTTTATTTTGTCGAACACTATTCAATGTTATATTAATATTAGAAATTTATTATTTTACCAATTTTAATTGATGTACTACGACAGTTAAATAAAAAAATACACATACGTATTATTTATAATTAAAGTATTCAAAAATAAATATCTAATTAAGCTTCCGTATTATTTAAATACTCATTTATTTTATTGACTATCAAATATGTTAAATTAAATAAAACATAAATTTAATTGAAAATACATGTGGTTGTAGTTTTGTTGTCAGTTTTATATTATATCAAAAGCAAGACTGAAAAAAATGTCATTATACAGTGATTTCAGTTAGAAATGAGTTTTTTCACACGATAAATCTCCAGATTTCTTTGTATGAAATCCTGTTTAATGAAAATAGGAGACGGTTTATGGTACATATTTGGCGACAAGAATTGATGGAGGCATTTTCCCCTCTTCGTATTTTATAAGTATTTTTTGGAATGAGATGAGATACTCGGTTATGTGAAAAAGTACCTAAAATAAAAACCTCTAGAAATTTTTAATGTACATTGTGGAATTTTTTAACGAAATATGAGAGGTTTTACGGCCTCCGCAGATAATCCATTCATTTTTTTATAGAACTCAACGAAGATAAGTGATGCTTTTGAAAATTACATTCGAATTACTAAAATATTCACTGTCTACCTTTATTTGCCAATTTAATATAATCTTTCAGTAGTGCTCGTTTTCAAAATAATACATTATATTTGATCAATCATATTTTGAAAATATTCACGTAATAAATATCTTGATACTGCCACTTACTACTTGATCAACATTTTCAAATATTGATATTAAAAAGAGTTAGCTCTATAATGTTTATAGTAATGATAACTCGATTATAAAAGTAGCAAACAGTAATTGTTAGTTTCCTTAAAGACATATATTTTTATTTGCTAGCTAATAGACAGTGAGACATTCCATAATCATCATCTAAGTACGATAGATGTGAAAAGAGAACATACATATTGTACAAATTATTGTTTTTTTTAGTTTTATTGTAAAATTGGTGTGATAAAAAATAAAATTAAATGAAAAACAAATATTAACTGCTAGGGAAAAAGAGATTATTTAGATTAAATTAAAAAAATATAATTTAAACTCTTTATATCATATAAACAAAATATGTGTCTTTAATCTCTCACTGCTATTTTTATAGTAGAATAAAAATGACCAAAAAATATTTTATTATTTTAATAATATAAACTGACACGTTGAACTTATAAGTTTTTAATCGATTTTAATAATATTTTAACTAAAGTATTTGTTTACGAATTAATTGAGCAAAATATAGATTTAAGTAAGATGTGCTAAAGATGTTTTGTAAAAAGTTGAACAGTTTTATATTTCTCCATTCTTGTTACTAATTTTTCTGTTATACGCGGTTATTTTAGTTTTCTCAGGTAATGAGCAAATGAGTAATTTTGTTTGTCTAAAAATCAAGAAACTTTGAATTTTATTGTCACTAGTATTAATTTATATACCTGTTATAAATGTCATGACAATAATCTTTTTTGTGTTGGGTTTCGTTTTGGAAAACAATACATTTTACTTTATACAAACTAACTATTTGGTGTTGAAAAGCTATTGTACTAAATAATGTTTTAAGTGTTATCAACACGAAACATTTGATGCGCCTTCATATAAAGGAAATCAACTTATTTCGGATTAAAGTATAATAGTAAAGCAAACCGAAAATAAGGGAGTCTTCATCAATCGTGTAATTTCACTTGTCTTACAAAATTCGACGTAGAGATTGTATTAATTAACTGTGTGCGATTTGAATTGAGAATTTGATGTCACAGTAATTTGTGATCATAAAATATGGTATGTTTGGATATTAAAAGCTACTATCAATATACGTACACCACACACACACACACATACACACTTATAAAAAAGAGTTGTACATTTAAATATTTTAAACATTATAATGCCTTAAACGCTTTTTGAAAAATTATTACTCTAAATTATTGCAGTTTGACATTGTCGATGGAATCATTATCTGTTATATGAAACTAATATTGAAATAGCGAGTTGGTTTTAATACATTTATATTTAAAGCAATTAAAGACTGGTTTTTTGTATTAAAATATTTTCAATTGATTCCGTTAAAAATATTCTAACAGACAAAACCGATGTAGAATTTAAAAAAATATATTTGTGAAAAATGTATAAAAACTGTCTTATTACTTTAATTTAATGGCGTTCCACCAAGAGTTACAAAGATATAGGAGATAAAATTAATTATATTATAGGAATAGTGTATTTTTTATGAAATCCAAATAACCAAAAAAAATCTTTTAATTTATAATAATTTTATTCGTTTATGATAATACTAAGAGTAAATCCGTGATTACTCGTATGAGTACACACTCAGAGGTTTACTAATTATACAAATTATTTTATGTAATACTATACAAACTTATAAGTAAGTTAATAAAATTGCTAATAAATAAGATAATAAATAGTATTTATGACTGTATGTAATAAAATGTGAATCAAAAAGATTTATTGTGTACTTATTCAAAATTTTCTTGCAATTATGAAGTTAATTTGAATGATATTAATACTATTGGCTTAAATTAAAAAATATTGTTATTTTTTATGTCAAAAATATGAATTTTGACTATGAGATATGAAATCGCTAAAAAATACGACTACTCAATATTGAAATGACTGTGATTTATAGCGCTGTTTTATTTATACTCCAATCGATTTTAAATTAAACAAAACCATTGTCTGAATAAATAATAGCAAAGAATCAATGAAATAAAATGATTTTTCACATAAGGAGGTAAACGATGAAGTGAGAATATGTAAATATCAGTGAGTAACTTTGAATAAAAAGCTAGAAGATGAAAAGGAAAATGACATTATATGTAACAACACTCAACGCTAATATTTATTTTCAAAAACTTCTTATTTATAGAAGAAAGGCGATTATAAAACTGTTTTATTTTCCTAGTGCAGGCCAACATACTAAGTTTCTCACAAAGAATTTAACAAAGTTTTCACTTTGAAAATCAAGTCATAATTCGAATTACTGACGCTCTAAAGTTTAAAGTTTTTCAATTCGATTAAACAGCAAAACTTTACTTTCAATTAATTACGTTATCACCGTTATCAGACTGAACTTAATTTACTGTGGGAAAAATAAATTCTGGCCACACTGATCATTAGAGATGAATGAATCTATATGGAAAACTCTTTCATGAGAATATTATTTAAATACTACTATCTTTACTATTATATTTAAATATTCCAAAATGTGTAGACGTGTCTGTACAAGTGGTACATTTATTTTATACAAAGAATAAATAATAAACTTTTCAGTGTATGATAAAATTTGAATGGTTTATTACAATTCAATGATTTTCAATTAGAAATAGCATTGTTATAAAAAGATAAGTGACCTTTGTGGTATTTATGTAAGAGGCATAACTCACGATAATTATTATTATTATTTATATATATAGAATTCTAAGATGTTGATATCAGATATAAGATCGTTTTATGGAGAAATAGGAATTATCAATAAGGGCCAACAAACAAAGTGAAGCTAACAAGTGATTCTATCTTGAACAACAAAAGCTATAGAAAACAAAAAGGAGACGGAAGATTTTTTGCAAATAAAAGCTTCCACGAAAAGCCTTATATGAGATATTCTTCCTTTATTATTTTCTTTATGATCTCTATTAGAACGTTAATAATTAAAATAAACCGTTACGCATAAATAATAATATTTATTTGAATTACATGTATGTAAGTAAATTTAATATTTACCGAGTGATTCATCTTTATAAGAAATACTCGTACTGACGAGTTTATTTTCATAGCAGCTGTTGAATACTTATAAAGCTATGTAAAAGTGTAGATCATGAATGGCAAAGTTTTCTGTTCGAATCTACTTTTGGAATCACTCAGTCTCGGATGTTTAGTGCGGCTCATCTCTAGTGACTCTGGCTCTCTATGCTTGACATTTTTAAAGCTAGGTCGTTTACTTAGTATTCTTAGCAGAATAATTTGGTTTTGAATAATCCAAAAAAATAATTACAGTAAAAATTAGTCAAGATATATTATAAGGTATTTTAAAAAAGAAGTTATATTAATATAAAAAACGTTTTATTTGCTTATTTCAAGAACATGTTTTAATAAAATTGAAGTCAGTCTTATTTGTTATAATATGTAATAGTATTTAAAATATGAGATGTATTGAAAAAAATCACTGTAATGAGAAATCTCCCGCTTATTAATTTTAATATATGACGATACAGTTTTTGTGATTGAAAAATAGATTATAACAACACGAATAATAAATGTATTACGGATTATTTAAAAACATGCACAATATATAAAAGTGAATTATTTATGTATAACAAACATTCATATATTCATACAACACGTGAAAATATGATGAATATTAGACTTTGAAATATCTTTTTAATGCGACAAAATTTCATTTTTAGAACAGTAAATGTTTATTTATTATAGACATAGAACGCCATTAAAAATACGGAGAATCTTTAAAAATGTATGTACGTACTGCTTTTATTCAACAGAATAAGCTATGTGAGACGTAAGCGTAAATGTTTTTTGAAATTGCTATTAAAATATATCTTTATTTTCAAATGTTTATTCATATATAAGTACACACATGTAAAAATTTTTTTTTTATGATAATAATAACGACGACGGTTATATTCTTAATAGAATACATTTTTTCTTCTACTGTGTAACCGTAATATAAAAAGAGTAAATATGTCTAAATGTTAACATGAAAAATATAACGTTTAAGTTGTCACTATAAAGATTGATATTTGAATTTTATATTCAACATCTTCATATAAAAGTAAATTATAGCTTCTTTTTGTGTATTACACGAGTATTCAGTTTATTTTGTGGTTATTAAAAAAGAATATAGTGAATTTAAATATTTTCCTTTTTTAATAAAAAGTATACAGGTACGTTTATTTAAAATAATACATAAAAATATGTACCATAGAAAAAAATAGAGCGAAACTATATAATACAAATAAGTTAGTATTCATGAAATTATGTGAGCGTCAAAATAACAAACTGTTACAAATATTCTAAATATTAAATAAAAAAATGTTATTTAGAGGTGTTTGTTTACCACGTCGCTTCGTAAATTAAATTAAAATAAAAAAAGTTCTACACCAGACGACATTTTCAAACATTATATTTAATATTTGAATTTCAATTAGAATTTTAAATTATTGCACCATATTCACTATAAAATATACTTACAGAGTTTTCTCTAAATTTAAACAATGCATAATTATGATATACTGGTAAAAGCTTGTTAATATATGGCATTATTTAATGTCATACGTACTTTTATTTACATGGCGACAAATTTACTTCTCTTCAAGATTTTTGATCAATTTCCGGTATTCTCTGAATGAGTCGTCAAATAGAATTTTCTCCTGAATTTGGTCAAATACTCGTACATATACTATAAAAAAAAACACTTCAACTCTATAGAACTAAAAAAAATTAAATACATTTATGTGTAACCTGCAGTCGGCTTTCAAATATGTAATCTAAACGCCCAAATGAGTTTAAACGTTACCCAATTTATAGCCAGTTTATCAGGAGTATACCGAATCGTGTTGTGTTGAATTAAATAGTTAAAAAAAACAGAATAGTTACGAAATCCCTCAGATAATTAGTACTCTATAACTAAAATTATAATTAATTCTAAGAGTGAAGTAAAAGCGAAGATGTAATAAACTCACTCGCAAATTTTTATTAAAATAGACAACGCGAATCCAATCAAATAACTGAAATTGAATTCATAAACATCTACCGTCAAAGTCCATTTGTAGGCTTAGAATATGACTAGAATTCATTATTAATAACCGTTAGAATACCTATTAGCAAAATGAATTATCTTTAAATAAAAAGGAATTGGCAGAAACATTATAATTATAATTATTACTAGTACTTCTTCCACTATCAACGAAAACGATTATGTCTGAGTGGCATGATATATGACGAGGGATTAATTATATAAAAGCTTTAATTTGGTCATGTGAATATTACCACAACATAACAGCGGAAGTTACTACGTTTTTTCAGTTAAAAAGAATTAACACAAATTTTAGGAGCGCGTAATATGACATGTTTCAATTACCATTGCACCATTCTACGGAAGTCAGCTAAATCATTTGATTACTTAGTTGTTTATCAAACGCCTAAGTCGGAACATCTCTGGACGGATTGTTTCATTTAATGCATTTTCTTTGTATTAGAGTTGCTTTAGATGTGTTCTTTAGTGAGTTTCATTTGAATTGGTGAATAACAAGTGAGTGATATTTTTTGTACAACTCGAATAAAATATATCATCAGCCATAGGTCTCGATATGGTCTGATGGCCTGGATATTTTTAAAGGAATAGATAAACCTTTAAAAATAGCTAAAATGTTGTTTGAATTTTTTAAAATTATTTTTAAAAATATCTTCTCGTTAAAATGTTATTAATCCCGATTAGCATTTTGAATTCTTTATTAGATTGTTTTTATTTTTCCATATTTTTACAAAAAGTAAAATCTAATTTTAATTTCAAAATAAAGTTGTATTTTTTTATATTACATTATAAATACGTAAATGTTATTAAAATATAATATATTAAGGTATTTTTAAAATATATAATACGTCAAGTATTGTTTGGCGCCAGGTTTCCCTTTTGTGTATCTACTACAGCCTTCAAATAGAAAAAATATATAAAAAATAAACTATTCTAAATTACCTCTCAGTTATTATTGTATAGTATTACAACTATTTAAATAAATTATAATTTACCTTAAATGAACAAAAAGTTTTATAACTTAAAAGTAAAACTTCCAACTCTTTTTGATGTTATAAATCAAAATTTATAAATATTTAGTACGTAAGTTAAATTTTGATGTGCATGTTTATCATGAAAAATTAGTGATTATTTTTCTACACACACAATTGTATGTATAGATTTTACTTTTGATAAATGTCGTTACAATGTATAAATTTTCAAAGCAAATAAGTCTGTGGTGTATGAAATATATATTTTTTTTATTTCAAACTGTCAATATTGCTTTTGAAAAATATTATATGAACTAAGACTTTTATAGTTTTGACAGCTGATTTCAAAGTTCTGCTTCAGTATATTTATTTTGATTGACATCTTTGTTCAGTTTCACTGGTACATTTATAAATATAACACATTATAATACCAACGCTAGGATATTATATGAAAAACTTTTATGAAAAATGATGTTATCATGATAGCATGATTTATATGCTTGTATACTTAGGTAAATGAGATGGTAAATTAATCGAATATACAAATGGTAGATATATTTAAATAAATAAATAGGGACTTAAATATTCAATATGACCAAGTAAAAATTAACATAATATTATACCCAATAGAGCCAATTAAATCATAATTGTTAACCATACAAACGTAAAATAACTAAATAATGTAAAGTATGTTTGGATATTCAGACTACTTTTATAATAATCTACAAAATTTTAAAAAACCAAATTTAATTTTAATTTGTATTTTTTACAAATAACATAAGGTATGTTTCTGACACTGAAAATGAAAATAATAAACGAAAATGTATAAAAAACATTATATTACGATGCAACACGTGTTTCTTAAAATATTTTTTTTCTGTAGTATGTATAGTAATGACATATAATTATTTTATGAATCCATTTAAGTTACCGCAAAATCCATTAAATAACATTATTTTCTCTTTTAGCTGGTTTTTCAAAATGTTGAAATAGAATAAATGAATGCTTGAAAAGTAAAGCTTAGCCTCAGGGTATTGAAATATTTTTATCATATTTTGAGCCAACAATATACTCTTAATACTTCTTAAAAGGTTCGTTGTGTTGCAAAAGCGCGTTTTATATAGTTTGACATATCTATACACATATAACTCGTAGATATATGTGTCAACAAAGCTTGTGTTGCAAGCCTTTTTTAAGAAACGTTCGTATTCTATATACCCCTGCGTCTTACAAGACCTGAAGGATATTCGGAATACAATGTAAGAATTTTTAGACATCAATGACAACCGAGGTATTACGTAAAGATATTTGAAAAATAAAAGACGAGGCGTTCATACATCAGACACAGCATAACTAAATATTGTAATTTAACAACTCCACGAACATACAATTTTAGAAACTAAAACTTATTTCAAAATCTACTTACGTATTTGAATATGTAGTATAGTTATTGTATCCCCACAATATTTGGACAAATACAATAGAATTATGTAGCAATAGCCTTAAAATTATTTGGCCCGACAAGTCGAATGAGTTTGTTCGAAAATTGCGGCGACAATGAGTTTCAAGCGTGAAATTTTTTGAATTAATTGATTAAACATATATACTCGTATTGTATTATACGTAAAAAAATACGAGAGCATATAAATCATGAAATAAAGTTTTGTAAAATCTTCTTCAGTAAAATACTGCCGTCAATATACTCGTAGTACTCTGATGAGATCAGTGTGTAAAAAATTCATATCGTTGGTTTGATTTTTGCCGAGTGTGTCTGATAATGGCGAATAGGGGAATGATAGGATAGTCGAGGAGGGGATGGTTATTTCTCATTTCCGGTGCAGAAAGTCGCTTCAGTGAGCTCACTTCCCGTCGATTAGGTCTCGATCTCTATTGGCGGAGCCGGATCGCCGAAAACATTCCCCGATGGTAATTTATAAAGTCAAACGATCGACCTCTATCCTACATAGTGATGCAAGGTGATACTTTTTCTTTGATAGGGTTTTGCTCCTCTCGAAATATTCTCATCAGAAAACTTCCATCATCGTTATTCATCTTTGGTGACGAATATTTTTATAATATTTTGAAACCAAACGTCCACTGTTCATATTTTAATCTATTTTATAATAGTATGAGAAGTATCGCTAAAATTCTGTTGATTAAATAGTATCATACTCACTAAATATTTCATAAAATTTGTGATTTGAAAAAAGGTTGAGTAATGTTTTACAAAATTCCATTTATTATAAGAGTTTCATTAAATTGAAATTCTAAGAGTTTAACCATTGATTGATTGCCAACTGACTACACAGGTGTATTAGAATGTTTTAGTGGTAGTTAGTTACATACTAAAAATAGAAGAATTGATCAACTTAACTTAACTTAAATTATATATATACTATTTTAAACATTAATAAAGATTTTTGTATTTGTAGTTTAGTCATTGATTTTTTTAAATATTTAATAATTATCAAATATCAAATGCTTAACTATAATCTATACATAAGCATATCCCGTTATTTTTAATTACTCGTTTTCGAATTGTCCCAACGCTCTTGGAAATTTTATTTGATTTTTCAATCATGCTTTGAGTCTTTTAAAGATTTGTTTGTTTCTTTGTATATAAATATTATATTTTATAACCATATCTACTCTGATACAGAAAAAATGAATCTTCGCAAAGCTAAAATTGTCTTTGACATATTTTTACAAGTAATAATTGGTTTTATTAGTTTTACCAATTTAGTCGACGTCCTGGTTTCAACTACGTATAAAAAATGTGAAATTTTTGCCAGCTACGAGATTTAAACTGTGATCATTGGTTTGTTAGTCGATTGCGCTATCCAATCACCTAGCAGGACAGTATATAATTATTTTATAACCTATACCATTGAGCTTTTTACTAGTATGGCTTTAGTTCCACCAACCACGCAAAACTAACCTATCGAAACTAATTTGAAAGCCTTTTATAAATTTATGGCATTTTAAGAGAGTAATTTCATAAATAATCTTAAAAAAATCATCGGTTTCGATTCCATCGGATTGACTGTTCGGTACTCTTTTATACATAACTTAGTACATTTCCTTTGGGCACTTCATAGTTAAAAAGTCTACGCTTTCTATAAAATCTCTTCTGCACAATGATGCACGGTGTTACCATCCCGTATAGCTCTGATATGGACATGGTTGAAAACTAAGTGAGGCAAAATATGAGAATGATTTTTAAAAAAGGTGACCATTCTCATCCATGCTAGCCTATACTGGTATGAAGTAGTGAGTGAAAACAGCTTATAACATTAAATGATTGCTTTGATTTGAATACCACGAATTTTTAACATTAGCTTTTCGATGAGACGTAGAATCAAGGCTGCTTATGAATTCTCATATTTTTCTTATAATTTTAGAATCAAATAGAGTATTAAAAATGTTGTAATATGCGATCTTGAATTTGTTGAAACATATGTATTTTCTGAGAAAACGTGTAATTTTTTTTATTAGTGTCATTATTTAGGTTATATATAATAGCTTTCAACCAAAAATTGATAAATAAAATTAATTACGGAATATACCCATCAATTTATTTATTGATTACTATATTACTAAAACGGTTGGTAATTTTGACATTTTTATTTAATTTATTATTGCTTTTAAACTATTAAATATGCTTTCACAGTGAAAATACAAAGGCGCACGGAAAGATTCGCGCAATTAAAAACCAGATGCATAATATATTTGAATATATATTTTTGTTAATAAGTTAAGCTAAAAAAATAAGTTATCTCAATATACTTATCAGTTATTAAATTTATTTATAGTGAATAAAATTATTTTTCTGTAATATATCAAAATTTAAATGTTATATGCCCACAGCATTAGTTAAATACTTAGTTTATTTGTATGCTAGTCACTTACATAAAGTCCATCAATAATTTATTAAGAAATCATATGTACTCGTACAATATCCTAATACTCTAAAATCTATAAATATCTTTATTCATTGGCCAATATTTTATTTTGACAGGTGTGAACGAAGTGGAAAAATTGGAAGTAAACCAACGTTACATTAAGAGGTACGTAATATTTCATATTTCTTCCCAATGTGTAAAAATAAGATTATTGTTGTTGAGTTAACGTTATTAAGTAAACGTTGTGTCTACAATTATGTATATTAAGAAATTATTAATATTTACAAATTACTACATTTCAGTTGTGAAATATATTTTAAAGTTATAATAAGAGAGTTTTTTTTTTATCAAAAAGCGATGATTTTTCTAAGAAAGGTTCTAGAAAAAATATTTACATTTTTTACTTTTAAAATGGACCTTGAACTGTTAATGCTCATGAAGAAACTTTCAAATTTATTTTATATTAAATCATTTATTGAAAGTATATTCAAATTCTTTTTGAAAAAACGATATTATTTTAACATATTTTTGAAATTGTTATTTTTAGGTAGAGAATGTAAAAGTTTTTGAAGAAAAAAATAACAAAGCTTAGAAAAAATTATGCCCGAAAAAATCTGTTTATCCTCCAAAGCACTTCGAAGTCATAAAATATGGAAATTTTAGCTCATTTTGTACTTGAATATTCCGTGAAGTAGTTGTTACCAACCAGTTGACATTTTCATATTATGACTTTTTTAAATAAAATAACCCTGATTAGGCAGAAAGATATATATGCTCTAAAGAAAGTCATTACACATTGATATCGACTAAGCTTAACGAAGTTTTTTCAATAAATGAAAATATTGTTTTATACTACGGCATATTGATAAGGTTGATTTTTTTGTTTTTGAAATATGAGAACCAGTCGACCGCTAAAAAATATTTATCCAAATGAAAACATCATTAATGTTTTCTGTTGGAATTATAGCGAATTGTTGATAGTACCAAAAGTTTTTTTGTACAACGTTTTGTACATACTGATACAGTCACTTTTTTAAATTGAAATATTGGTGTAAACGTTATAATGATTTTAAAATATTATACACTCAATAGATGTTTTGACTCCACGACTGTACTTTGTCGACTATATACGAGTATTGTATTAGTAGTTTTCTCCACGAGTGATTAACATAGTTATGTTTCTATTTAGTATCGCTCGTTTTACTATTCTTGTAAGTAATATGTCTGTTTTATAACTCATTGGCATTGCTTAAACTGATAACACAGTTTTTATACAGTTTTCTACAAATATATACGAGTATATTCAAGAGCGGTTTCGTCTATTAGGATATTTTCAATTGAACTGTGCTATTATTTCAATATAATGGTTTTCTATCACAAATCAACAGTAGAAAAAAATAATTATATTTTAAATGGATTCACATTTAATCATAATATTAAAGAAAAACATATATTTTAAAAATATTAATATGGTCAATATATGTTATGTTTCCGAGGAGTATTTTTTACTTTTATTGTACGGTTCAAATTGAGTAAATTTATTTTTAGAATTTGAACAACTTTTAATATTTACTTATTTTTTTAAGCCGTTTATTTATATAATTATACTTATCTCAAGATTTTTTTTTTCCTTAAGAATATTTCAGATTTATTTAGTTGATTCAAAAATACATATCAGAAAAGTACGTTTAGAATGCTGTTGTAAATTTAACGATTTGTAATTATTAAAACAAATAGATTCATTTTAATTGAAAAACGTAGACATTTTGTCTGGATTAGGGATAAATTTAAAATATTTAAATATTTTTTTACAAATTAAACGTATTTTTCGTCGATATTGTGTGATAATTTTACAACAATCGTTGGAAATATAACATTATTTTTCATATTCCATTTTTTACTCTTTTTTATATTAGTTTTCATTTTATACAATACTCATAACCGATACTTATACAATATCATTGACAATTGAATTGTTAACCGCTTCAAATATATTAGTATACGAGTATTATGTGTAAATTATTTTAAAACAAAAAACTGTTGTTGTGTAAAAAAATGTTTATAAACGAACTAATAACACAGTCAAAATAAAGGATTTAATTTAAATCAGGGTTCACACGACAATAAGAGCCCTAAATGTATAAAAAGTTACAAAAGCAATGCACAGTGCTATAAGCACAATAAAAGTGTTTTCGATTTCGGCAAAATGTTTATAAAAGCTGATTGTTTCAACAACATTTGTGTACATTTGTATGAAAACGATCTCATTGTGCGAACTCTATGACTGAAAGTATGAAATTCCGTGAAATAGGGACCGATTAAATTTTTTCCATATCGCATGGACATACGCATTATTCAAACATACGTAGGACATGCACAGACCGATATTTCCCTTTTTGCTGCCTGCTATAAAAAGGTATCAGGGAGCGCCTATTTCGCTTGTACCTTTCTAACTGGAGTTTTGTATATAAAATAAAAATGAGAAAACCGTGTCAGTCGTTATGGGTGCTATAAATACGCGACAATTTTATGATACGTACCCACAAGCCATAAAAATATAAACCACTATTTTAAATAACGTTTATTTATGCTTTATGATAAATAATAACTGATATATATTGCTGTTTGGGATTTCTTACAAATGGGCTAAAAAACTGTGATGATTCCAATTTTAGACAACC
The DNA here is from genome assembly GCA_036584705.1 of Rhyacophila sp. 25_7. Classification (NCBI taxonomy): domain Eukaryota; kingdom Metazoa; phylum Arthropoda; class Insecta; order Trichoptera; family Rhyacophilidae; genus Rhyacophila; species Rhyacophila sp. 25_7. The sequence goes on along the minus strand of JAPMAE010002019.1, from coordinate 1,319 downwards.
ATCTCTTTTTGGATTGCACAAGGGGCCGAGTATCTACTGGATTTTATAAGGCCTTGATTCATTATGGATAACGGTGAATAAAGTTAACTATTAAATGAATAATAGTAGATTAATATCTAATATATCAGTACCTGGGAGGTAAACTGCATTTTGACAACATTTGGCGATATTGGATATCGACGGATTGTAGTATATATTGCGACGCTCTTTTCAGTGATATACTCAGTTATGTTATAACCCTACTAGAAAAGAATATAACGAAAAAAAAAATATGGTATAAGTATATATTATCCGAGGGAAGCAACATCAGAACGAATTTGAACAGCCAATTAAAGAAGTGCCATTTTTGACATTTTGACATCTGACCTCTCAGGTACAGATATCATAAATAGTACTAACGAATATCGGGCTCAGATAGTGTACTAAGAATATATTAGGTTTTAAGTTATTTAATATTGTTATACATATTTATACTCGCGTATGTAAAAAAAATCTTAGACCGAGTTGACAGTGGTGATCAACTCGTATTTAAGAATCCACTTAACATAATATTTTATATATACATATGCAGCCATAATAGGTTTTCAATACGAATTGATTTTGAATATTTACTCAACTAAATTTGAACCATAAAGTAAACAGTACATATATAATAAGTTGTTTATACAATACACTACCGAACTACTAACTAACAAAGACACTTTTCATACGGATGATCATCGTTGCCTTCGCTCTTATTAAATAATCCTTCGAAACACATTGGACATACTCGTACACCGTTGTATGCGCCATATCCGAAGCGCTGTATGTATTTAATCCGATATATTATATCTCAGACCCCTATATCCATGCGAGAGGGAAAATGTAACATCTACATGCGGGTACAAGATTTCGTAGATTATCGTTTTGGTCCTACAAAGGGGTCTCGGGTTTTATCCAAGAATTTTACAAATAACATACAAGGGTTGGCAGGAATATTTTCAGATTATTTCTGAATCTTATATTTATTAAATTATTATTTATTTTCAGCAAATGCATCATTTCTGTTTTGTATTGCATTTTATTGCTATTTTACATGTCTTTGATGATAGCATAATTTGATTCTTCTTTTAACCATATCTGCTTCGAAATAAAGCATATGGATCTTCACAATGTGACGATTGTTTTGACAGTTTTTTTATGAGTAATAATTGTCAGTTACGGGTTCGTGTCCTGGCTGCAATACAAATGAATAAACATTTGAAAAAATTTTGCAACCTGCCCGGACTTTGAACCTGAGATCCCCGCTTGATAGGCGTACTTGCTGACAACTAGCCCAA
>JAPMAE010002016.1:2523-18131 GCA_036584705.1 Rhyacophila sp. 25_7 | reverse complement strand
TCAATATATTTGGAAATAACTTTTTTCAGCTGTAAATATACAGATATTAGTTTTTCCCTTTCTGATAAAATGACAATTTTCCACTTAGGGGTCGTTCCCCCCCCCCCCCGCCCTTCTCCATCTAACACCATATAGACATTCAAGTCAACGCCTGCCTCTCCTCTTAGAGGTTACGTAACTGTCCACATTAAATAGAAATGTAATTTACAATCAACTTCAATCCACTTTTTGAGAGGGAAAAGTGTTACGTAACAATACAAATTAACCTACCCATCCCCTTGTAACGCCATGTAAGACATTGGTGGTCACACTTCCCGACCCCTCAAATCGTTACATAATTTATGGACGACCCCTTACATATACCATCATTTCAGCACTCACCTAAATATGTTTGTCTAAATAGTCCTCGTATGTGATTGGCATCAGATTTAGCAACCGAATGTCATTGGCTCAAGCCCCGTAGCTGGCAAGATTGCACAGGTTTTCGTGTGCATTTGAAACCAGGACATTAATGGAATTGGTTGAGCGAATAACAGATCCGTACTAAACGTACAAAATCTGGCGAGACAATCTTCACATCGTGGAGATCAATATGTTTGTTGTTCAAAATGCTCGCATTTAATTCATTTATAAGCAAACGTAATGCTAATCTCTATACTATGCCTCACTTCTAAGTATAGTGGTATCCATTTTTTATTTTATTGTTTCAATTAATGTATTTTTCAAGAAAAGCACTGCAGTTATTTTTTTGTGTTCATACAATATATATAGCATAATATAATCCATTACTCAGAGTAAGTGGTAACATGCGATATATCTTACATGTATTATATTGTAAATATAGTACATGTCTTAACTTGTACGGAAAATAATACAAATAGCCATTAGGTATTCCGCAAGGGCGTCTGGTTCTATTTCCTGGCACTAGAGGCAATATCAGCTGCGCGCGCATGTCCTGCATAGATTGATGAATTAATAACAAAACAAACATGATATTAATAACAATCACTTATAATAAAAGTGTTTTTTATTATCATCTGTATAATTAAAAAAAAGTGTCCATGAAATTGACATGATAATAATATTTTATTGCTTTGTCTGTCTATATTTTCTTTGTCAAATATTTTCAACTCCTAGAACACACACTTAACCTTTACTGTGGTATACATTACGCCACAATCCGGCAAGTGTCGTAGTAATCAAAAATAGAACCTTATAATATTTCTTTTAATAATATATTGAATGTGTTTTTGTCGTGACTTTGTTTTAGTGAACATATATAGTCATATCTCTGCGTTTTCATATTTGAAATCATGCAAAATATTCAAAATTGTCGAGCAAATTACTCGTACATTTTAAGATGTACAAGTTAACTTGCTTCTGGCATTTAATCGGTGAAATCTGACGTAGTAGTTACATCATCATTATACTGGCAAAAGGCGTTAAGTCAAAAAAAAAACTGTCGAGAGAATTGATTTCTAAAGTTTGAGTTTTTTAATAGACAATTAACGATAATATGTTAAGGTAACTGGGATTGTAAGTCTTTTTGACGTGTTTTTTCAGAATTCGAATATACCTAAAAACAGTTGATTTGATCAGCCAAATAATCACTAGTCGGTTTGGTGTGTTTTCCAGTAATAACATATTTACTATCGACTTGTCGACTTAATGGGTAGTGACATTTTAATATTCCAGTAAAAGTATATGGAATATGGCTAAGCTTATTTTACCACAGCTATGCTTATTTTACCACATGATAGAGCTTGCGAAAATCTATTTATTTTAAGCATTATTAAGTAAAAATTGTTATTTTTCGACTTGATGTCTTTTGCCAATATATCGACGATATATCCTACAAAAACCTCCCATTTATTGCATGTAATATATTCTAAAGTGACCTGTATTTTAATTTATTACTGGCAGGAGTCATATGTCCGTAAAAGTGGAATATATGATACAGGTTCATTGACATTTCGAGACTTAGTAATAAATAATTCGCCATTTTATTAAATTCCTAGACTTTTTCGGCTTATATTTATTTGATGGTTGTGCTTATTATATCTTTAAAACCACAGAAGTGCAAATCGACGCTTTGACACAGTCATTCAAGCGTTTGCGGTTGGTATTCCGGCTTAACAAGCAAACATTTAAAGTGATGTTGAGGCTTTGAATGATACTACATTTTATAATATTGTAAGTGATTATAAAGAAATTTGGTGACGCCTCTATCCTGCCTGAATTAGCCGGATATACATAAAAATATTATTATACATTTCGTCATTTCAGGCGTATTTTCGGTCGAACGATATCAACATTTTCTGAACTCATTTGCATTTTTTACATCTTCTGTCGTCTTTAAAAAATCTTTTATTTTTGTCTGTTTGCTAGCCATTCCAAGTTCGTAGTAAATCTCTTTGTATAGAGATATGCATTTTTTCAGCTATCTTTTGAATTTTCGACTTTTTTCAGAACAAGAATCTTTTCATTATAGTTTTAGAATGAAATCGTGTTGTAGGTTGCCATGTTATACTAAAGTTTTGTATTTTTTTAATCGTGTAAGAGAAACCGTGTTTGTGAATACCGTCTTGTAGAAGGGTTACCTGTATTTACCTTATAGTAAAAACTATGGGTATGTTTGATTCTCTCTACTTATCAAATCCTTGTATCGCACATACTAAATCTATATCTAACTACGAATACAAAGATTCAATATCGAGTATACTGCAATTACGTGGTCATAATATAATACGTTGCTCGCTTTTAGACTCGCATTTCTCTCGCCGCGCGATATCGTAAATTTCACAATCTCAAGGTCGCGACTTTTGATTGAGCACGCTTTGCGTCGTGCTTGTTGGTTTGACACGTGCCTTATATGTATAATATGTGCCTATGATGATTGTGACAATCACACGGTCCATGTTCGATTCAGGTATTATCTTTTTTTGATAGTACTGAAATAGTATTTACTTTTAATTTAATTGCACTCAGTTAGCCAGTCTTGCTTAGAACATTCTATTCCACTGTGGTTTTTGGACAGCTTTTTTTGTGGACGTCAACATATTTTAGTGTTATGGTAAGAAACAATATACACTTCAATAGGAGTCTTCAGTATTTTTAAAGAAAATATTGTTAGACCTGTTCTTATGCGGTTTACAAGTATTATGATTGTCTCTACCAATATCGTGTGATTGTTGAAACACTTATATATATTCGTTATTTTTAGTGTTTTTTAAATCTTCAGTGTAGGTCTTTTACACACCTCTGCTTTACAAACGAATGGTATAATAAATTTGGCCTTATTGTATTTGGTATTAAATAACTATCTTATTAGTAATTCATTCCAAAAATAATATTAGTTGCAGCGATATCGTCAAGCAGAGCTAAAAATCTGTGTTTGTTAATTCTTATTCTGAGTGTGGCCTAATTAATATTAACTTAGATTTTTCTATTTCTTTCTGATCTTTTTTAGTTTATTAAATGTTAATGTCAACTTAAAAATGACTTTGAAATTTTCAGGAAGAGAAATATCCAAAAATGCATGTATGATTTTTTTTTGATGTATACTAATTTTCAATTCTTTTTTATTTTCAGACAAAGAAAAACAACCCCAATCACATAAAGAGGCCAATGAATGCATTCATGGTGTGGTCTCAGATTGAGCGTAGGAAAATCTGCGAGCACACCCCTGAGATGCATAATGCCGAGATTTCGAAACGACTCGGTAAGCGCTGGAAGACCCTGGACGATAAGGAGAGGCAGCCATTCATCGACGAAGCAGAACGTCTTAGGCAACTGCACATGCTGCAGTACCCTGAATACAAGTACCGCCCAAGGAAGAAGACAGCAAAACTTGCTCCGCCACCCAAGAAAATAAAAAGGTCACCCGCGCATAGAAACAGGAACGACTCAAATAATAACAGCAGTCTTATTCCAAAACGTCTACCTCCACTGCGTTATACCCCCGCACCAGCTGGAGCCGCAGCCGTTCCATGTAGTCCATCCTGTGGTGCGCCAGATTCGCCAGAATCCGCGTCATTTTACGACGAGAATGTAATATTCGACGTCTCAATGGGAGCTTCTGATACCACGGGTCCCTTCTCGGAGAACGTAGTCCAGTCCTCAAGTCTAGAAGAGCTGGCCTTTCTCCCGGATTTCCCAACGCTACCATTCCCTGAGAATTACGATGTCGACGAGACCTTCGACGGCGGGTTTGATTCATTCGAGACGTCCAACTCGAGTTCCGACTCGGGTCACCTAGAATTCTTCTCCCAGCCGGACATAACCAATCTCATGTCCTCAGTAGACTGGGAGATGACGCTGAATACAATTATGAATTGAAGAAGACGCAGTGGATTTTGCCAAGCATATTTTGTCGCCAGTCGGGGCGTGCGCTCGGCCGTTCGGTGGAAGTTAGGGGATTAATTCACTCGCCCCTGGAATGCTTCGCTGATCGACACCGCTGCGCGCGCGATGTATTATTAACATAATAATACTTAGTAATACCGTATTCTATAAACTTACTGTTTTTTGTGTTCAGTCTTTTGATAATAAATTCATCACGAAAACTGATTTACCGGACGCGCCGAACACCCCGCGTTTAATTATAATTATGATCTCATATGTTTGTTCAGGAGGGGTGGTACGCGTTTATACATTATATATATATATATACTCGTATATATCTTTAATTTAAATGTCTGTAATTCTCAGTTGATACTTTTTGCCACATTAGAGTGCCTAGATCCAAATCGAATAATTTTTTGGATGTTATGTACAAAGAAATTAAAATTCTAGATTTAGTGACGGGCCAATCCTCGACATTGTCTTCACGGGAGGCTGTGTTGATGTTTTCTGTATTGCGTATCGTTTTTCGTTTGTCAGTTAATCGCCATTTTTTGCCAGACAGTTATTACTTTTCACTCTAGACAGTTCACATTTATAATAAAAAGGTTTTAAAAATTCTCACATAAAATCAATTACATTCATAGTAAAATAATTTGACTCATTCTTACGCTCGGGTTAAAAATTGATTTTTTTACTACAGCATTCATAAAATTAAATACTTGTCACTTAGTTTTACTGTCCATAATTCAAACAACTGTTTTATCATAATTTGACACAAGCATGTTACTTTTTGCGTTACCATCACTTCTAATCATCTTTGAAAATACATTGATTTTAGTGTATTTGTTCTTATATTATTTTGACTTGGATGTTATTATATCTTGAGGCAGCTAATTGCGCAATGTTGGGCTCATTCTCATCTCATCTCAATTTAATTTTGTGATTAACTTTAAACTGGTAATAATTTTTCTGTCAATAGCTGAACTCCAAATAAACGTTTTTATGATTTTTCTCAATTAAATATTTTCTTTTGTTAAAAATGTAATAACATTAGTACATTTTTGTGATTTTTTCACAATCGCTTAACTAGAGTTCGTAAATTTGACAAAATAAAGGATACAATACTGTAATATGAATTAAAAAGAAACATGTTAATACTATTTGTCTAGACAACTATAATATTTATTATGCTGTCTAAAAGAAAAATTAAATCAACGTTAACTGTAATATTGTAAAATAATAACATATCACACAAAACAAGTATTGTCATAATTTTGTCCGTTATTTAAGTCCTACATAACATACCGCTATTATTTGAGGCCGTTAATTTTCTCATGAACAGATTAAATTCATTAAACATTCAATTCGGTGTAAGGGCGTAGGCTTTATTTAATTGTTCTTAAAAATTGTTCCATTAGTATAGGTGTTCCGATCTCATATTGATTGGGTTGCGATTTTCTCAACGCCAGTTGAACTCCTTTGTCTAATGGGCCACTTAATAATTTACAAAATTGACACCCCTATATACATACACACACACATACATATATATATATCTTTTTTTATTTAACAATGTACAGTAAGTTTTATTATTACCAAATAAGTTTGAAGTAAAAATATAATTTCTTCCCTGGTTTATTATTTAAATCTTCAAATAAGACATTTTTATACAGTGTTATAAATTTATACTAAGTCAAATAATAGTTTTGTGTATTTTTTAAACTGAATTTGTATTATGACATAGGTTTAATGTATTTATCGGACCTAAGCTAGGTTTTTTATATTTTTTTTACCAAATATCTTAAATGTTGTAAGTTCAAAAATAATTTAATCTTTTAATTTAGTAAAAAAAGCAAACCTTTCTGATACAAAAATAGCAAAAGATTGCGTTAAATTTGCATTGTTACATCTCAAAATATTGAAACCCCATATTTTTTTTTCATATTTAATACCATTCAATTTATAATAATCATGAATTTATTTATTTTTATGTGCTTTACGTGGTCACAATTATCCTATTTATAGTTGTATCTTCACAAAAAACCCCAAGTAACTTTTATAAATTTCAATAATTATTTGTAACAGAATTCTTGAATAATCAAAATATACTTATCATTCACAGTATATCTGTTTTAAATTGATACTTAACGTTTTGATTAATTTCAAAACCTCTCTCAAAAATTTATCAAAAACACAATAAATAGCATTATAGTTTGTCGAGTATATCGTCTTAGAACGATTAACCATCTCCGTGAATTATTCTTTTTCTAAATTCTGTGATTCGATGTAAAAACGGGTGAAGTTCATTCTGTTCCGTAAAATTTATTTCCAATTTCTTTTTTCATGAAAGTAGATTCTCCATTTAAGTTTATTATTCTTTTGGCACAAATAACCTGCAGACAACTAACTACCAAGGACTCAATGCAAACGATACCATAAAAATTATTACGTTGTCATTAATTATGATTATTAATTAATTACTAACTAGATTTATAAATTTAATCTTAAAGTATTTAAACATATTGTGTGTCTAAATATTTTTTTAAGTGTAAAATTAAAAAAATAAAATTATTACAATAGAGTATTGATGTAACATTACTGCAACGTATAGTATATTTATCTCTTTATATAAATAATTTTCTTGGCTTATTGATCGTTTTTTTTCTATAGTGACTTTGTGTGCAAATTATCGGCCTTATGTACCAACATAATATAGATAAAGTTTTGATGTTAGATCACTTCATTTTGGTATCACTGTGAAATTAAATTTAATTTTTGACTTGATTTCGAGTTGAAATAAGATTGTCGGGGAGTAATACCACGTAACACGTTTACTCCCTCTAGCATACGAGTATATATGCAGGTTTATAATGAAGTTTTCATACTCACTTAGAGAAATACGGGATACATTTCTTTTTGTTCACTCTTTTATTAAAAATTCGCACATTAGTGTTGCAAACACGTACAGCAATGACTTTTACGTAATTATTGACAATTAATGTACGAAATATAAACATGTCTAAAGAACCGAAATGTTAATGTTCTGTTGATAATTATTGTGGTGTTGACCGAATGCTCACAATAATCACATGGAATATACAAAATTGGACCAGTTCGTTTCCCGCAACGTTTGTTCAAATTAGTATACATATATGTGCGTGTAAACTGTCTTCATTGTAAACAATGTCGACACACTACGCAGGTATCAAAATTTGTTATTTTTTCAAAAGCATATATTTGCAGATTTTCCATTGGGTGGGGTTAATTCATCGTAAATTATGGTTTGAAAAATCACTAAAGGTCCCCGTAAGTCTCGGTAACGTTGATAAGATTGTGGTAAAAGTAAAATTTATTGTTTAAATAATATAACATATATTATAAACCTATATATTTATATTGCAAAATATATTCGCACTAGGGTTAGATCATATGAATGTGCTTATGTGTGCCCAATGTGTAGCCTTCTAAATTCCCAAATAAATAAACAAAAAACACTAATTTTAATATATATATATATATACTTATAATGATGTGTATCGTCAAAAATAAAGAGAAAAGTAATGATATAATTTAAATTCTTTTAAAATTGTACGTCGATTTTTATCCATCAAAACTTATTAATATTTATTGAAGATTATCGTCTGACAAAGTTTACAAACACGTATTTACTATCTTAAAAAAATTGGATACAGTAAAATCGAAACAAAATTCCATACGAACTATTAACTTATATTTGTTATACACGTGAACTCGCTGTCACAATACAATCCGAGCACTTTCAAAATTTATCATATAGATTTATTTACCTAATACAAGTCGTTTGAAGGTTGAAATTTATACAATATAATAATCACTCTTAAAAAGTACAGATAGGTGTCAAATGTAAACGTACATCGCCTTCACCTAATAATCGACTTGTATAGGTAAGTTTAATTTGTTTGTATTTCATATTCCAGTGCTCGAAATGTTTTTAAGTGTGTAGTTGCATGAATCTCCTGCTTAATATAGTATGATAATATTTAGTATACATATATTTATTAAACGTCGTACGGGAATACATTAATGGAAGGCATGTTATTAGTCGTAGCACAGTTTTTGACACATTATTGTAAAAATATTAAAACTCTATTTGAATTTATTATTATCGAGAAAAAAAATGTTATGTGAAATTATATTCACGGGACTGATGTAAAAATATTAGCTTTTTGTTACAATGATGAAGACTTCTGTTTAAAATTTTTGTGACAATTTAAAAAATCGCATATTTCTTCGCTTAGAAATAAACAAGACGCCGTCGTCTTTCATGTTAAGGCCATCACATCTTCAAATAATGTTTTTAAAAAGGCGACAGATCGTTACTAAAATTGTTTTCGTATTTGTATTAGATATGCTTTGGAAACATATTAATGTGCCAGTTTTGTTCCCTAAACGATATAAATTTGCCGTATTAACAATTGGTATTGAAAATTAAATTCGTGTTTGTTTAAAATACAACGATCCTATTATCGGGAATCAAAAAAAATACAAGGAAAAATATTGATATATTGATATTTCATAGAAACCGTATCATTTTATTATTGGAATAATTGTTGAAAACAGGGGTTTATATATTTGTATTTTAATAATAACTGACGAGTCCAGATTTTTTATTGTTGTTTGTAAAAAGGTGTGTTATCCCTAATAATTGTAGTATATCATTTTATATAACCCTTTCTGTGCGACTGTGTCAGATGAATATAATTCTGCCGGTCATCGAAGGTGTTAGCATCGAACTGTATATGTTGAAAAATTCTGTTTCGCTGTATTTAGGCAGTAAAATTATGAATAGATTTGATTAAGAAAATATTGTTTCTCAGTTTTTTTCAATTTGTTATAATCGTGTGTAGATTGTGAATACAATGTATGAAATATGTAGGATTTTAACCAATTGTATGATAAATAATTTAAAAGTACGTAATTTATAAGTCGCACAATCAGCAGCAATCAAAAACCAAACAAATCAAACGATCAATTAATTCTTATTCAATCAAAATTACTGCAGAAAGTGGAGTTGTCTAGTTTTGAATCTATACTTTATTGCAAGGTCTCGTAATTTTGCCAAAAAGCAAAACCAAAAAATAATCTCAAGGCTACTTTTAAAAGAATCAAGATTCAAAACTGGTCAATTCACCTGTTGTAAAATTAAATATATGGTTTCAATCGTAGCTCAGTGTTGAAAGATTTATTTGTGTGTCTAATATTATATAAAAATGACTGGTGTTGTAAAGAAATATTTGTACTTCATTTTGTATTCAAATAATATGTATATTTTAATGAAAAATATGAGGTTTGTAAATTTCTTTATTAATGAGCATGTTACGTCACAAAGTTATATTGTTTTTCTTTATAATGTTTACTCGTTGGACGGTTCGCTGTTATTTTATGTTATTATTTGTCCAAATTTCTACGAAAAAAAGAATTGACAATGTATACTTTCAAAATGTAACTAACTACAGCCAATTGAAAAAAAAATGTAAAAATAAATTACCACTTTTGAAACTTGCCATATTTAAAAGTAAGCAGAATTGTAATAATGAAATACAAAAAAAAAACTGAATGAGCACAAACGTATTTTAATGATAAAAACATATTTTTCTATTCAGAATAAATAGGTCTTCATGTAGTTACTCTATTAACTTTTGAAGGAAGCGGACGATCTACGTGTTTTCATATGATATGCAATAAATAATAGAAATGATTTCTGAAGGAAAACTGTAAAATTTTATATTATATGATTGATTGTACGACAATTTGAAATGGGCAATTTTAAAATAGGTTTCGTTTATTTTGTTATTTTCCAGCTTCACTACATGCTCAATGTTTGTCAATTAAAAGATGAAAGTATTTTTTTTGTTTTGCAAACTTTACTTATATTTCGAAGTATGCGTACTCGTAAGTGTTTTATAAATTTTAAACGAATATGTTGCTTAATTATGATTAAAATGCTGACTTTCAGCATTTTGCCGCCAGTATATTCAACACTGAAGCTTTTTCGTGTATACTTACGTCATTTTTTATTAAATTACGTATTCGCCTTTAGTTCATTGCAACTTGTCGTATGTTCCTTGATATCGAATTATAAACTCATCGTTATTATTGTGCACTTGTGAAATAAAACCAAAGGCCAGTCTATTGCATGGATGTTTAACCATGATTAGATATAATGTTTCATTAGTCTACCAGTAAAAAGTAGTAAAAATATGTGCTATTATTTAAAAAAAAAAAGATTTTTATTATTGGTTTCCTTCAGCCTGGCAACATTTTAAGTATTACTTTATTTAATGATCAGTGATTGATATTTTTATTGTACTTTGAGTTTAAATTAACAAACACCTTAATACAAAATGACTGTTTTGTAACTATTTTCTTAAAACGATCAATTAGATTATAAAATCCTGTTTAAAAAAATGTTTAAAATTGAATAATAAATATTTTCTAAAAAATCAGTCAATCATTGATCCATAATAAAGTATCTTTAATTGTAGCTAATTTCATTGATACCATTTTCAAAATAAATTGTTATTTGGAATACACTTTGGTCTAAAGGTTAAAATATTAATAAATAAATATTGCTACATACATATACATACGAGTACGTCAATTTGCATTATATTTTGATTCTGTTATCAGACATTTTTAATGTACTGATGTGTGAATGGATAATAAAACACACAACGGTCACGTTGAAAAATATTCCTTATTTAATTATTTATCTTCACGAGGTTTTTCCAGTCAGATTCTTGAGTATTTTGTACATTTTCATTATTCCCAGTTTTCAATATACGAAAAAATGAACGCGAAGAATGCGTTAAAAATAATTATTACATATAAAATTATATACATGAACATACGTTTACTGTATAAGGTCGTAATATATATGTTATGGAAATATTAAACTTATAATTATTGTATGAAACAGATTAGCAATATTTTTGCATATATGTAACAATAAGTTGTTTAAGAAAAAGGAGACTCGAGAAAGAGTTGTATAAAAGAGTTGCGTCTATATTAAAATATGTAATAAGATATATTATTAGTAATTATTGTATTATACCCAATGTATAAAAACCATCTCTTATCCTTTGTTATTATTATGGTTTATAAAAAAAATACCTACATAAATATTGGAAAAAAAACTATAAAAAAACTATTAGGTATTATACTATAACAACTTGTACATTTTGTATGGTAGTTTGTTTATAAATATTATATGATTATATTATATTCTATGGAAAATAAATGATTTTTTAAAAAATAATTTATATCTTTATTAATATTTTTGTCCTCCATAACCTAGCTTAAAGTTATACAACGCAACAATCAACAAAAGTGAAACTTTACAGGAAGGCCAGAAAACGTTTTTTTAACATTTTCTTGGAACTCAACAACGGAGATGTTTACTCAAAACGCAATGTTCAAATGTTATAATTTGTTGTTTGATGATTTGAATTTTAAACAAAGGCAACTTTATGTAATTAACGTTAAACTTTACATACGATTTAAGAAGAAACTAGAAAAGATTGACATACTGTTCTTTGACAATTATGTAGCCAAGAATGTAAAATAACTATATCATAAATTTAAAAAAATGCATTTTCGTAAATAAAGCTGTTTGACTTTGAACCCTCGAATGTTTTGTTTGAAGAGTCCATTGATTTAAAAAAAGACGATACAACAACTTATCACTGAATCCAGCTCTCAATTGATATACTTCAATGCTTTATTCTAGCGGTCGCCAAAGTGGTGGTCCGCGTGAAAATGTCGCTGATCCACATAGAAATGTACACATTATTTGCATTTTTTAATCCACAGCAAACCAACCCGGAAAAATAAGTGACTTTCACGGATAAACGATACAAAATGTACGAAATCATGACAATCTCGTAGGCGTATATTGCTACCTCGACCCAACCAATAATACATGTATTTAAACTAGGTATATTTTATGTGTTCTTTGATCACTTTTTCTAAATATATTTAACACTGAAAATTCTATAAGTGGTTTGCGGGATTTAAAATTATAAATTTAATTGTTTGTGAGGTCCTAAAGTTTGGCGAACGCTGCTCTATTCAATTATCAAAGAATCTCACAACAACTTATCGAAGTATAATATTTATTTTTTAATGTATAAATTACGTAAGAATCAAAAATCAAAGAACAGTGTAACGTCTGTGTTATTTATCAAAGCTCTTAATCATTCTTAGGCTATGGCATCAGTTCACACTGCGTTTTGTGGGGTGTGCACGCTGACCGTTTACTGGGTGGCCTCAGTAATCTCGCAGCGGTTGAGTATGTATTTCTTCGAATGACATCACGCACGCCTGCAAAAATGCTATTAAAACATAAATTGGTTTGAACTTGCACTAGACGCCACTCCGAACGCAAGCAAGCGCGCTGAACTAAATTCTCTTAGCGGCGCCACATAGGCCAGTCGCATTTATAAACATGCGATTGTTATGTACTTCACAGGTCACGCTGCGTAGCCTAGCCTAATTTCGATGGTCGGTTCATTGATGATTTTTGTTGTTTACGATTACATAGATTAGTATTACGTCTTAAATTAAGCTTTATCGCAATTTATTTATATTGACCGTGTTCCTTCCTCGCAGTACCATATGGTCGTAGCTTTTTTGATATTGCAAGATATATTTAATGGGTTTGGATTGAATTTATAATATGATAAATGGAACAAAGGTTACATAACAATCTATAGAATGTTCGAACGAACTGAAATTTAGTTTCAATCGGCCACACCCAAATAACTGAAAAACACTTACACAAATGTTTGCCAATATTTCGGGACTTGAAAGACGTATCTGATTATTAAAAGATGACTATCGAAAACTGTTTTATTCTAATACTTACGTAAGATACTCTGTAGCGTACCTCGAAGATTCACATTTTCTATAAAATGCTACCAACAAAATACGATGCAGTGAGACCTTAGGAGAGTTTAGGGGTTAGGATGCGTTCGAAACTGTGTTAAACGAGATCATTTTGATACATTGTAAATTGGGGAAACTACGACGCATTGCTATCTTTTGTTGATTGGTCTATGTTTAAGAATATTCGTGTTATATACGAATCAAGAAATGCCGAGGTAATTGAATCAGCGTAAATTTTCGACTTCTTTTTGGGCTTCAAGTAGACCGCGTTATATCGTATCAGCATTAGTCGAAGAAGCGCTAAACGAGGTCTTTATGCACGTCTTAAAAATATTCGGTTGCTATTTTAATCAAATGATTTAAATAATATCTTTTGTATCAATTTGTAAAAAAATAATCAAAATACTCATATCAGTGGCACTTCAATAAAACAAGTGTATATTTGTAAATCTTTGAAATCAATCGACCAATTCAACTAGAAGAAACCATGCACATACTCGTAGTTGTAAAATTTTAACTCAGCCAAAAGATTCGACTTCATTCCTAATACACATAAATCAGATGTGAAGTTTTAACACGTAACTCAAGGAGCACAAGACTGCTAAAAATAATCGAAAAAATGTTTTAATGCCTCTTCCGAAGTAAATAAATACTGCGTCACTGAATAGACCTCTTATATATTTGGAAACAGCTAGCATATAAGAAGTTATTATTTATGAATACGACCGGTGGCGCAGCTACCACATAGCGAAGATATGCAAAGCATGAAGATCCAAGTTGTAGGTCTCCAATTTTCCGGACACTCATATAGTGCCAGAACTATTGCGTATGTTTTATTACATGAGGACTCAAAATTTGAGGATTACATCACTGAAACGCAAAAAACAATTTAAAACACTTACATAAGACAATGAGTATAAAATAAGTTTATTTTATATATTGTATGTAGTCAAACAGGACATCATGCTGAAGAATTGGTTTGAAGTGTACGAGTATTTTTCTTTATAAAATAATATTTATAGTTAACCGTTTAAGTCCATTAGCGAGTTAACTCGTTAGGATTTAAAGTTGACTATGTTGGATGAACAAAATAATGAGTTAAGCACTATATTATAATATTTCAGTACACTTAATTTTACGATAGTTTTTAAATTGCACTTTACATCTGCGTGAACTTTTTCAACGCTAATCGTTTGAGTATTCAGTGTCTTTAAGAAAAACATTTTTGACTGGGTATACTTTTAATGCTTGGTAAAATTAATTTTTGCCGTTGAATGCTATTTAAAGGTTAGTCTAACTACCCCTACCAAATGAATATAGCATTAAAAATAAAAAAATAAAATGGAAACACATTTCTGTGTGTATTAATAAAAAGGCATATGTGCCAACAAAATTTTGGTGTCATATAACTTTTTTGTAATAACAGTACAGTGAATAAATCCGGGCATACTTTTCAAGCTATTTCCGCGCAAGAGACAGAGTCATTTATCCCTCCTTTAAAGGCAACAAATAAATTAAAGTATTTTTCCAGAGTAATGCTTTATGAATATTCAAGAATTCGGGTCGGCGTACAAATATCCCGCTCTACTCGTTTTCTTATTATGGTACACAGAATACCATTTCAAGTAAACAAAAAAAATGTATACCCGTTTCTTTTTGGCATAAGAAAACAAAACGAAATGCGTTAATTATAATTTATCTCTCTGAGTATTTTGTGTTGTTTTTTTAGTTTGTGGACATTGTGTAAGATAACCTTATTGCTGAGAAGGCAAAAGTTGTCGCAGGGGCAAATGAAAAAATAATACGCACGCGACCTTTCAGTTTGATATCGCTGTCACTTTCCAACTCGCGTGATTTTACTATTCTAGAAGCGTTAGATGTCTCGTGGCGCACTGTTCTAGTATTGTCATAAAAATTTACGATCCATTTCGGAAAATGATTTCTTTTTCTTGCCCTGTTAACACTACTTCTCCCCTCTCCTTTTTGAAAATTACCATATTCCACTGACACTAGTGACATTGTTAATTTCAAAAGAAGATTTTTACGTACATACTAATTAGTTTAATGTATACGCAGATACTTATTTAAACAAAATAAATACACAAAATTACATACGTTGAGTAAAAAGTTAAACTAAATAACAAACAGAAAAATAATAATATACAATAAATTCCTTAGAATTGAAGGGTGTGGTGTAAAAACTTGGCAATCTATAATGAGACAGTTTTGTAATAATCGTAGTTGAGAGTTTCTTTCTTATTTAAAAATATATTGAAAACATAAGTTGGCAGTTACCAAGATTACTTTTTAGGCACATTCAAAAAAAATAATAATGAGAG
>JAPMAE010002009.1:2865-13329 GCA_036584705.1 Rhyacophila sp. 25_7 | reverse complement strand
GACAAATTACAAGCACACTTAATCTGCACTAGGAGACACGAGCATCTATTATTTACTACTATAGAGGCTGTGTTTCCCATAGATGTTATACATTATTGTGTAGGTTGTAATTGTATAATGTAATAAATCATAATTCTGCTATACAATGTCCGTTAGAGAAATGTTTGGACAGAGTCAATATTTGTAAAAATCACATTTTTATGGTTGTCAATATTAGTATTTTGTCAAGAATTAAAATGTCTATTATGTGAATCGGAAGCCAGTGAAGGATAGTCACATGTTCTGCACCATATAATATTTATTTATCACCGTCTATTTCGACAGAAATTGATATTTTTTTATATTTTTTATATATAAGCTTGAATTATGAATATTTTACTGTACTGATTTTTATATTTCATGTACAAATTTGTAACATTTACAGATTAGCAAATAACAAACATATTTCAACCCCGAAAGTGAAAATATATGAGCATGAAAGGTTAGTGCCTATTAAATTCCAGATATATGTGATATTCATAAATATATACAGGAGTTAAAATTATTATGTATTGGACATTTTAGCATATACTGACACCGAAATGTAATGATTTTGCAAATAGTGAAATGGCACTAAGCACGATAACCCATGAAACAATATTTACTTAAACAAAATATTTTTTGAGCATAGGAAGTCACATAAAATGCAGCGACGGGAAGTCAATCAGTAATTATCGGATAGAAAAGTTAAAAAGAAATATAATTCACTGACATCTAACATGTATGAAGCACTGAAATCATGGCAAAGATACACGTTTGGACATTTGGAAGTTAACTAACTACAATTAATATGATCTACTGTCGATCCTCGACGGAGAGCCAGAAATAATAAGATAATTTTATATTACCATGATATATATTTAAAAGATCATGGTCGGTTAATGTCAGTTACGACATTTCTGATTGATGTCAATGAATATGATGTTGATTTTTTAAATATATTTTCTGGAAATAAGTATAAAGATGCGCTATCATTTGAATAAAAAAAAAACAGTCCTAGATATCAAATCTAAGTTTGACAACAGCCATCAAATCAAATATACGTAAATGCCAAGGAAAATCATCCATGCTTTCCAATAACACAACAAATAAAGCTTTCACTGCTATTGAAATAGAAAGTTATAAACAATTCCAATGCGGAGGTGGTTTTATTTAAATATTGTTAACACCTATACATTGGTAAGTTTGATGTGAATTCTAATGCGGGTAAAAAGAACATACTGATACCGCGGTAAAACGTTCAGGCTAGATTTTTACATTTAAAAATACTCATGGTAAACAAAACCCAAATCATTTAAATTTTATGTAAAAAAAAATGTCGAAATTGAAGTCTTAAAATATGATAATAATCCAAGTTACAATTTGGTACTTTACCCTTGATTATTGCATTCATTTTGTAGTCCATCCTGTTATCAAATTAGATTATAAATAAAGTATTCTTCACAATACATATTCTATCGTAAATTATATAGATGTCACCAAGAAACTGTCACTTCAAATTAAACAGGTCATTTGATCAAACAAAAATTAGGTTGTTATCTCAACAGGTTGGTTCACGTAATGAATACAATTTCCAAAAATGCATTTCTAATAACTGACGTGGGTTAAGAAACTTTCTAAAAGATACTTAAGTCGTCACTAATCGATCACTAATTGTAGTTAGTTAAACTTGTTTTAATAGTCAAAACTGTAAATATAACATGGTAACGTAAGACTGAGCGTGACGTATAAGAATACTATGCGAAAAATACTCTGGTACAGATAAATAGGAGCCATGTTTCAATAAATTTCGGACATGAGATTATACGATTATAGATTTACACTGAGAAATTTAGATGGTTGATCGATCAACCGACGGCGATATTCATAGAATGAATGAAATCATTCCACGGCAACTTAAAGTTTTCATTGACAACACTGATAACCTTAAAAACATTTGTATACATTTATTGTGCGCGAATTGTTAGAGAAATACTGTTTGTTAATAAAGTGAGTACCGACGGCCTCCAATTATGTATTCATTTCCATTAAGTGGTGAAAATGAAGCAATGTCCGCTCAAACAGATCAATGAAAATCAGAAATGTATCATGGTTGCCCCCATCGGTAGCATTTTGAACAAAGGGCGTACTGTATTGTAAGAAGTAGCATTTACTAATTCGTAACATAATCTACACATATAAAACATGATAGCTTGATACTTACGTTGCCCAACCGGAAACATATTAAGGATTTAAGTTAAACTTATGAATAGAGGCACGATTCAAGAATTATACTTAAAGACAGACTGAAATGCAGGACACTACGAACGCCATTTTTTTATTTTTGTCGCCATATTAAGCTGTCGTCATCAAAGTGTTGCCATACCGCGTTGCGATAATGACTACGCGTCGAGAATATTATTCAGACAACTAAATATACGGCGAATTACGATTCCGATATTTCTCAGCGTCGAACTTATTTACGATATTAAAACCGTGAAGTACATTTTTATTGATAAATATTATCCAAGTCACGTCTGTTATTTGATACGCTTCCTGTGCGATAAAAGAAATATCGGCGATACTCGTCAGGATGGCAAAAAGGTAACTGAACTCTTTACCAAAAGGTAAAATGTATTAGTGGTGATGGTAACACTAAACGCTACAAAATGTCCATACCGCGCAGTGGAACCCTCAAGCGATCGATCGGTGTAGTTTCGGCGATCAGCAAACAATTGAGACTAGTCAATTTAAAAGCGGTAAAGCGGATGACAATATCATTTGACCCATTTCACGAAAATGTAAAGCACACGAGGTATGACGCATGCAAAATTCCTATGCATTTTTAAGAGCTGTCAGAATGTGGAAGGATTATAATATTCATATAAAATTGCTTACCACTGCATTGTCCGCATCCATAAGCTTTTCCTAGTATGCTCACGGCAGTATTTAGCCTCAGCGAAGCCAAATCCGGAATCGATATGTGAATCAACGGTTCCGGGCCGCCTGGAGTAAGCTCCCTTTCCGTCGACATTTTTCTGCGAAAATGCGTATACCGTTGTCAATTGTAAAAAGGAATTTCAGACTCAAATTACTTTTAATGTCAGTTTGGGTACATTTATGGTTGTGAAGACAAATGGACAAAACCAGTTGGTAAAATAAAAGACATTTATCGAATCACAATCAGTTTGTATTAGTATCGAAGACGCGGATGAATACTTACCTCACTGTTATATTTCTATCCCATATTATAAAATGTAATATTTCCGTTTCAGAAACTTCTTGTATTTTATGTCTTCGCCGAAGATAGCACATGCAAATCCTAATTTCACAATTAAAACAGAAATTATTTGCAACAGAGTTGAACCCAAAGTGACAGTCAAACTCTTGCCTGATATTGCAGGTAATGATAACATAAATAATAGTACAATGTTTTTGTCAAAGCTATTGCGTTCATTATCCGTTATAAAATTTATATTGACAATCCTTTTGGCTTGAAAAATTCATTGCTAAATATTCCCAAACTTTTAGAGCCATAAGATATTTGCCTTAGAATAAAAAAATATTGTGTTTTCTAATCTTATAACCTTATTGAAATCATTTTCAGAAACGTTTGGCTCAGATACATTCATATTTAAGAGTGACAACTTAGACTGTCTTGAATTGATTCAACTCGTAAATAAGTACATTACACCATTGGCACCGAAGGAGCAAGTGGTGGCCGTCGTTCAGACTAAATCCGAAAAGAAGAGTTCAAGGAAGCGTTAAATGTCTTCAAATATGTACCGTAACAAGAAAGGTAATTTGCATGTCATCGATCAGTTATATAACCAAATTCCTGCATTTACAGATGTCTTCTCAGAGGATAGTTTCTATGTGTTTGTTGTATGCTTTGTTATTTCTACTATTTTGGTAGTTTTCATATTGGCTAAATTTATCACCATCAAATCGGTTGAGTAGCTCTTAAGACAGAATACATCACATTAAAAATGAAATGATTTTGTAATACATATTTGTAAGTTATTTTTTCTTTTTCTTTGTACCTCCCTCAGTGGAAAAAATTATCGATGAAAATTTTACATGATGTGTATTTGTAGAAATGTCTGTGACTGAGATAAATATATGTAGAATGTATCAATATATTCAATAAAAAAAACTAGGGATAATAAAATACGAAATTTCATTTATTCTAAAATTTATCCTGATACCACTATCATTATACATGATATTCATGACAATATTTAACACTATCACCACAGATTCAATTCGTTACTAGTTGTCGGGTAATTGGTTCGATATTGATGAATAATTAATGAATTTTCTGTCAGTATTTATTTAATAAATAATCATTTTACAGAGCCCGTTGAGATATCAGCTATTTTTGAAATGATATTGAATTTTATAAGCAGCTAGCTACATAGAGAAAATAATTTTGCGAAATGTCATTCAGGGTATTGTCTTCACTGGGATAACTCTCATTAGAAGATGAAATAGTAGTGAAAATGGCAAGATTTTGTAACCTTAGAATCATATTTCATCCTCTTGTTGAGTGAGTTTCTGTGAACTAGACTGTACCTAGGGAGTGAAGGGGGTTGACCTGCAATCGCTTTATATATATTTGAATCGTGGATTTAAATTTCACAGTTGACCAAAAATTCACATTTGTATTTGAATCCAGAAAATGGACACAATGGATTTAGCTAAGGGCTAACATTCCTTGTAAAACAATTTACCTTCAATTTATTATTTTACACCATTCTATTAATGACGAAATAATTTCTAATATTATTTTAGCATATAAGGTGATTTGATGGAGGAGAAATTCACGTGTCAGCAGCAACCAATATACACAGTAGTATATTAGCATTATTTAATTCATGATGTTTTTCATTAAGAATTTGAAGTTTTTATCACATTTTAAATGTTATAAATATTATACTTGTACTGGACGGATACCAAAAAAATGCTTTGTCTACATATTAAAAATCTTACCTTTTAAAACCAAACAGAATTTGATAAGATATAAATTCATAGTTTCGAATGTCTTAGAAAAAATATATGAACACCTAAAGACAAAATTTCGATTTATGAATAAGTTGACATTCTACATTGTGATAAAAGATTTGCAATGTAATGTATGGAAAATGCCATTAATACATAGGTGGCTAATTTAAAGCATTTTGATTGTGAATTCGCGAACAGTCGCTAGCTGTGCATTATCTGGTATAGACGATACGAGATTTTAGTTAAATAATCGATAATGGTACATAGGAGCCTACTACCCAGGATAATTTCATATCACATCTACTGAATTTTGAAAACAAACACAAGAAGAACGAAGCGGTTGGTGGAGTGTGAAATGATCAATAATAAGTATGTAATTGACAACGTATATATAAGTCGGTATTTAGGCGGTGCATATTGATGAAAATAGAACAGCGGTGGCTCGCAACATGCCGGCCGCCGCGCCGGGATTAATGTTTTGTCCCTTTCTAATTCCCGCGATCGATTATCGGCATCTCGCTTTAATGCGAAGCGAATGCATGTTGACTTCGTGTGTTTTCATGAGAATAGGTCAGGAATGTTATGAAATTCCAAACAAAAACATCTACCCAGAACCTGACAAACATTCTCTTCAAGTCGTCATGCTACGTGTGCTGCAACTGTTTTAATTGAACATTGATATACAATTAATTAATATATAAAAATAATGCCCGCTATCGCTACCGGTATTTCATCCCGGTCAAAGAAAACCATGTCATTTAATTTAATTTCATAAAAGCGCAGTCACACGTGAATATGCAGTATAGCTTCATCGAGATATATCACATCAATATACAAAAAAATACTGAATAAAAGGCTTAAAATAATAGCAAGTGACTATCGACTTATTTTGATGATGGAGGAATAATACAATGACGAACTTGTCATTCAACTTAAATCCTAAAGTGTCATACGCAGCAAACATCGAATATAAATAAAACATATATGAATTAATCCTTACCGTTTACGTTATTACTCTCTGAGGAAGCTGATAGCGTCCTTTTGTTGATATATTATTCGAGATGACACGGAACACAGGTCCTGTGTTAGCATAAACATGACCTTGTAAACAACTACTGCGCACGATACCGCTCGCGCCCATTCAGTGCATATTGCGCCGCCGCCATGCGCTTTAAATCGCGGTTTTTGAAATGTGTCTATTATTGAACCGGCTACCGGTTACATTTTTACATAATGCTTGTTTTATGTTGACGCTTATGAAATATTACTAAAAAAAGTATGACAGCTGATAGATCAACATATTTATTGAAATGCAAAAAGCTAAATTTAATTAGGAAAATCTACCCATTTTTCAAATAGAAACATATCGGTAATCGCAGCACTACGGCTTATGTCTCGAACATAATATTATTATACTTGTATTCTCAACGTACAGTAATAATTACTATAGGTATGCAAACATTTTGGAAAGAGTGGGGAAAGTATGAATTTTCATCTAGTTAATGTTTCAGTGTAACGTTGTTAGGTATATTTAGCTCGTTACGTTCCCTGTCGATTCAATAATGGCGGCAAAACTGTTCCAATATGTACTCGTACTTTATTCAATTCAATTACGAGCGGTTACAACTCTGATTCTAGAATCTACGCCTGTACTGTGGCAGGAGAATGTGTGGATGGATACAAGTATTTCATTGAATCTGTGGGTATGTTGTATTTTAAACAATAATTGTTTTTGTTCTCTAAATACAGTATCATCGAATAAATCGAAGCGTATCTCTTGAAGTACGAAAACGTAGAATGACAGCATTATTTTTCTTCATAAACGTTATACAAAAGTTAACAATCTTAGTTTACTGTGAACAATTAAAATATCAATTAAGAGTTGAAAATATAAGTGAAACATTAGTTATTAGCAATTGCAATAAAATGACATAGAAAAGTATATTAGCTGTATAGCTTGAATGAATGGCTGGTCCAATACTTGTAAAAAAGTTCAATTACCTTAATTTTGTCAAGATCATGGTATATTCATTTATCTGTGCGTACGGCCCTATGTATGCGTGAACATCTACAGATGCAGATTTTATTTGTGTGTGGTGCGTCAGCCATCTCCTTATTAGCATGTGTTTTTATCGCTCGGTCGTTTTAGTAAAGGAATAACAAAAATAAGATGTCTAATAATTCATCCAAGAGAATCTTGGTTTTAATTAGTATTATTACATACATTCAATGATATATTTTTACATAACTGTATTTAACAACTATTTTCGACTCGTGAAACTATTGCAATGGTATATGATTTTTCAAAAGGAAAATTTTAGTTCCTATATGATCAATGAAATATTTATATAAAATTCCATTAGTACAATTTAAACAGATGAATATCAGCATTTTCCCCAGATTATATACGAGTACCTACACTTACTGGCTGATGTACTTTAGACAGATTGGCCTAGTCCGTTTTTACAGATTTTCAAGAAAGTATTTGTGAGGCACATTTACAAGTTCTGTCTTTTTCATCTTGCGTATAGTTCATTATTAAAATGGAACGAATTAACTTAGTGTTGATTTAAAAGAACTACCTTTGACAGGACTTGATACACATATTTACATTTATACCAAAATTGGGAGGAATTGTCTCTGAAGTAATAAGTATGAATCGGTTTGTTAAAAAGAACCAAGTAAGACAACCTATTAATAGTTTTTGAAATTTCCAAGTTTTAATTTAAGCTTGTCTCTTCATGCACTGGATTTAGATTCTTATATTTTTTTGTGAAAGTACATTGTAATAAAAAGCTTACATGCTGAATGATCAATGAAACCTAATAAAAGACATAAAATAAGTTTCTACATTAACCCACTAAAACCTTTTCGATATTGAAGCTCAGTTAATAGTTATCCATAATTTTTATTGTGTCAAGATACGTGAACTGCAGAACGGGTAAAGCTTGGTTCTGTATGAACTGCAACTGGCGTAGAATATATTTGTTGAAAATGAACATCACGATGAAGATTTTCAGTGATACATGAGGATATAGCGATGACAATACATGGAGATATGAATGGAAATATAGAATTAAATAAACTTTAGATATTTGGAAAAATGTTTATTGAAACAGTTAACAGGCTACTTACTATAAAACTTCAAATAGCACTGTGTATCCACTTATTAGTACAGATTTGTACATAATTCAGACTACTACACCCCATGCTGTGGTATTCAAGGATGAATAATGTAGAATCAAATTCACAACCAATCCAAATAGATGAATAACGAGAGACCTTATTGTTTCACAATAAAAAGCTGATTATTTGTTAAAAATACCGGTATCACTTTGGTTCTTAATCAGGACAAAACTATTGAAAATCATAACAATGTTACACATATGGAAGCTGTTTTAGATAAACTATAATAAGCGAAGAAGCTTAAGCAATTATTAAACATTGACCATTATTGCCAACTAGATTAGGTGAATGATTGATGAAACATGAGTATACAATATATTCATAATGTGGAGTAATTCGATTGGGTCAAATTGGATTTTTGTTAAATATATAGGACAATTTAAATGTCTAACATCCTTAATTTGGAAGTTTTGTTAAACAGAGAACACTCAATAGAACACAATAATTCTGCTATTAAAAAACACCTTTATATTTTTTTAGGATCGACAAGATTAATATTTACGAGATATCTTTAATAATTAAGCAACGGATCTATGCTAAAATGCCACATTACGATTGATTTGACAGATTGGATATCTTGAATGACAAGGTCAGATGTAGTGAACGTTTTTTATGAAACTATATAATTTTGTCATGTTTTTTCTCCAAAACAAAAAAACAACAAACTACAGCTAAATGAAAAAATGTCTTAACAAGTGGCTGACTTCAATGAATGTTTTAAAAAAATGACTCATACCATGAGTCTTTTCGCTGAAATTTCCCCTATGCCATAGGTTGCTAACCAATGAATTGAGACATGCAAAGAAAAGAAATTTAAAGGTGTAAGAAAAAAAATCTGATGCATCAAAATTCATTTATTTACACAATACATCCATCATTAATTTACAAAATATATTCGAGTCCATTAAACTCATATGAGAAATCAGTTACATAAATGCTTAGCAATTGCTCACCAGAAATAGCAGCCACTGCCGCCTGAGCAATTAAAAATAATATTTATCCAGTTTATTTACTAGATTTTCTATTATTAAAAAAAACTACATGTACCTATATATACATTTTGAAGAAAATATTGCTAATCTAATTTACAAAAAGTACAAGTGAAAAACCACGAAACACTATCGTGTCCATCTCCTGGCAAAAGACATTATCAAGAATTTATTGTACTGAGGAACAATCGTGTCAATTGACTGCGGGAATGTCGAATGAGGGATAGAATACGACAAATGTTAAAATATTAAAGCTGATGATGATGCTGACTTCACAGGAGTCAGTCTTCGTCTTCCATGCCGGGAGGAGGTGGCTGTGAAGGGTCGAGTTTCTTTCTTTTAGAGGGAGGAGGAGGAGGATTGACATCGACGCTGAGGGGAGAACTCAAGAGCGGGGGAGGGGGAGGTAAGGAGGGCAGCGGAGGGTAAACAGGCGAGAGCAGCTCTTCGTCGGGAACCATGCTGAGAAGTTCAGCTTCACTCAGTTTGGAGAGTTTACTGGAAGTATCCACTGAGGGCAACGGTAGGAACGGCTGGGATGGTACTCTCATGTCAACGTCGGCGCTTCCCCCATCTCTGTAGAATGCTGAATTGTCAGGGTTAAGAGAGACAGCCGTGGGAACGTACCCTTCGTCGACCGGCCTCGCCTGACTTTTGATACTGGCCAGAATCTCTTGCAGGTTGGAAGGCAGCGATATGGAAGACAAAGAAGCGAGGGGTGCCTCCGCAGCCGAAGGCGATCCCGACGGAGAGTAAGGTTCGTCCTGCAAAGCATTTAAATATCTTGAGATAATTTATTGAAAGCATTATTTGAATTCTGATGCAAATGATCTGGAAATAAAACGTTGAGAACAGTTTCTCCCATATATAGGGTTTAATTTTTCATAGCATGAATGTAAATTTAATCGACCGCCGAGTCTGCCATGAAATGGAGTAAATGGTTTTCATGGTGTGAAGATTTTGCTAACAATATTTTCACAAAAGACAGTTATTTGTTGGCTCAGCCAGCTGTCTCTATTATGGTTTCTGAATTTTGACTGTCAACTGTTTATTGAATGACTGCGGGTAATGAAAAACTTTACATAACTTCCTGAAGGGCAAAAGACGACAAGGACTAATCGCAAAGTGGACCAAATTTTGGCATGATAAATACTTGGGTAAAGAAAAAGAAAAAGTATTTACTTCGCTTTTATGTCAACAGCGTTAATCAAAAAGTATGGTGTCGGGTTCACTATACACTATACATATATACATATAAAACAATTAG